>VDFB02200063.1:0-13845 GCA_007258455.2 Sequoia sempervirens
TATATATTTATATGAAAACTTTGGCCAAAGTAAGTGTAGAGATCACTACATACACTTTGTCAATTCACTGTGCACCAGGATTGCATAGCTAGTCAGGAGTGTCATGCATAGTTGGCAGGTATCCATAGTGTATGATAGTAACTAGGTATGTACGACACAACACCATGCTCAGGTAGGCATTTCTATAGGGTTTCCATACCAAACTCTTTGTTGAAAGGTAGGGCCATCTACCAATTAAGAGATGTGTGGGGGACTGCTTAAGTTTGTGGTTGGAGGAAAAGCACTTCGGTGATGCTCTCCCACTTGCAATTGGCAACCGAGGCTTGTGAAACAGAAGAAGATAAAGATGTGTAATCTATAGGTGGACATCTTGACCTTGAACTCTTGTAAGTTATAAATTTGTATATGAAAATGATCATGGATCAATTGTAATATGTATTTGAAAAGATGAGTTTCATCTACTTGGAATTATGTAATATTATTTCATTTATGCAAATGATATGTGGAAAATATTTATGCAATGTGCAATTATGTTATTAAAAAGGAAAATTTTCATTTCCATGTTTTTGGAAACTTGTGTTATTCACTTTCCAAGTTAAAACATAGGTGAAAATTGTTGGGTAAATGTTGGGTATGTTACATGTGGTACCAGAGCTACCAAGTTCAGCACTTGGACCTATGAGCTCATTACATAAAGTTTTCCTCAAAAATTATCATTAGCAATGTTTGAAATTTATTATGCCAAGATGGCAAGGAAAAGAAGAACAAGGAAAAACAGTAAGAAAGTCAATTTCTCAAAAAATTTCTAACTTTGGGACAAAGAGAGAGTCGTCCCTAGAGATTAAAACTCCTAAACCAACAACTCATAGAGGGATGCCCTTGGATCGTGGAAGGAATGCACCTGAGCTAAGTAAGAAGGTTATGTGTATTGATACAAATGCTAAATTGGAAAAACTAATTGTTAGCATAAACTGAAAAACTTCAAACGAAGTAGAAAATTCAACATATTGCGAATCATAACCAACTAGGGAGGTAACCAAGAGGCGGGACAACCTTCTGACAATCCTGATTCAAACTAGATTAAAATCTAGCAATGATAATTGAATTCAAGAATGAAAGTTGGTACCTTAGAGTAAAACTCAGAGACCATAATGGATCAGAAAAGAAAGCAACTCACAAAAGTAAAGATGAAAATTAACATGATCCCACCAACCTAAATGGGCATGATCAATATCGAGTTAAGACTTGAAAATGAGAAAAGAAACCGACTAACCCTTTAAGTGACTAAGGTTATGAGAAAGATGAAATCACCAAAATCTATGGACAAAAATTTCTTAGAAAAGTTGGTTGCAATGCAAAAACTTGGATAGTAAAGCAAGCTAACTAGACAAGAGCTCGGGTAGAGTAGTGTTTGGTTGAAGTTCAGATTGAGTTCCTAAGTTAAAGAAACGAAAATAAATTTGTGTTAGTCCCTTTATGATCATTTGAAGATGTTCCAAGGGCAAATTGGATATGGAAGGAGACTATGTTTCCCAATCGGAAGAAAAGTTAAATAACCTTGGGAACAAAAAGTAATTGCAAGGTATACCCAGTGAGAGTAAGAAAGGTAAGTAGCAATCATTCAACTAAAGAAGGTTAAGTAAAATGATGTTAACCCATGCAGTCAAATTGGAGGGAATAGAAGATTACAAGTGTTAATTTTAGTGATCAGATAAGTGCACAGAAAATTAATTCAAAATCAGACACAGTAACACAGCATATACCCTGGGAAAACTCTCCTCTTGAGGGAGAAAAACCCAGCAACAAAGATCTCTCTTATATATATAAGTAATGGCAATAATTCTCTTTACAATGAGGCCAATACCAAGGCCAATTCTGCTGCAACTTCACAATATATAGAAACAGATAACAATTCTGCCTTTAATGAACTCGCACTGATCTATAGAAGAATTTGCACTGCCTTAGATAAATTCGCACTGCCTTAGAAGAATTCGCACTTGAATGAGTTATTCGAACTTGCTTAAAATCGATATGAAAATGAATAACCATAAAGTAACCAACAGAGATCTCTTTATATATCCATCGATAGGAATATCTCCAATAGATGTAACCTTCCAAGATGCAATGTCGGCCTCTAATGCAAAGACGTCTCTTTTAGAAAAATCGCGCCAATTAAATGAAGTCGGCTAATTAAAATAATTACGCCTCTTGAAGAATAGAATATATTTAACACATAATAATGAAACGTGATTTAGTGTTTATCTTCTTTTAGCAAATCTAAGACTTCTGATTCGTGCCTTTAGAGATCTTATAAATTAGATAGCCTTTGGCTATTATCTAATTTCTTCAAGGAATGATATCGTTGGAAGTTGCTACGATGCTGCTTGAAACATTAACACTCCCTCTCAACTAAGGAGCACACTTCCAGCTGCTCAAGACATATCACCTCATGTGATGTAGGATATAGCCTCAATGCGATATCGTACATAATGCTTCTAATATGCTATGGTAAGACGAAAGAATATCACCTCGGTGATATTGGATATACATACTCAACACGATATCTACCATAATGGCTACAACCACTTTATATGGTAGAGATAAATATCACCTCAGCGTGATATCGGATGTCGCCTCAACACGATATCTACCGCCAATAAGCTATGTAATACTATGGTAAAGAGATAAAATATCACCTCAGCGTGATATCGGATATCGCCTCAACACGATATCTACCATAATGGCTACAACCATACTATGGTAAGAGATAAATATCACCTCAACGTGATATCGGATATCGCCTCAACACGATATCTACCATAATGGCTACAACCATACTATGGTAAAAGATAGAATGGCTCACTGATACTGAGACTCTTTCTTTCGGTCCAAAGTGGATTCTCACCATACCAAGCTTATCTAAGTATACAAACTTTATCACGGAGAGGCTTGGTGAGAATATCGTCTACTCATCGATCTTGATGTACCTCAAGCTATAGCTACGTCTGCGATGTGGCGTGGTACTTGATCTCGACATGCTTTGTTCTGTCATGGAACACAGGATTGACAGAAAGCTTCACGCAACTCTGATTATCACAATGGATGATGGTAGGCTCCATTGATTGTCCAACAATCCTGAAAGGAGCTTACGAAGCCACACTACTTTGCTTCCGGTTGCCATACAGGTCTGAAATGTGCTAAACTCTAGCATACTCAATGCCTGGATATTTTGCTTCCTGGCATTGCCGGAAATCATATAAAACCAAACTGAAGCAACAACCAAAGGTGCTCTTTCGATCTGTGACACACCCTGCCCAATCAAAATCTATAAAACCATGTAACTCCAAGTCTGCATCTGAAGTATACCTCAACCCATATCCAACTGTGCCACGCAAGTATCTCGGGATATGTTTAGTACAGCAAGATGTATCGTCTGGATCACGCCAAACTAGCTAAATTGCACTCCTTTATGGCAAATGTCGGTCTAGTGTTAACGGATACGCCGAGACCCAATCAGCTATTTGTACATCATAGGATCCACCAAGTCTGAACTAGTTGTAGCCTCCTTCAACTTATGTAGGTTGGTCTCCATAGGTGTCGACATGGATTTACAATCCATCATTCCAAATCTCACTTAAGTATATCCGTAGATTGTACTTTTCCTTGACTTAGAATCATCTCATTCGGTTTCGCGGACCTAAAACCAAGGAAGTAATTGCATAGGCAAAGTCCTTCATCTCAAATTAAAGTCAACTCAGCTAACGTACTCGAGAATCGATCTTCTCGATGGATCAAATCATCAACTTATACTAAAATAATATTAATTCATCACCATTGATTACCTTGAAGTAGAGATTTGAATGCGGCATCATTCTTCTTAGTAAACTAGATGGTATCGATCAATCTTTATTTTAAAGCTTGCGAGGAGCACTTAAGACCATACAAGGCCTTCTTCAGCTTACACACATGTGACTCCTTCTCATGAACTTCAAAACCATCAGGTTGCTCAATGTAAACTTCTTCCTCAATTACGCCATTGAGAAAAGTTGTCTTCACGTCCATCTGATGAATCTTCCATCCTCTCGATGCAGCAATGGCAATGATAGTTCTAATAGAAGTGTAACGAGCAACAGGAGCAAATGTTTCTTCGTAATCAACTCCCTCTTTCTGAGAAAACCCTCGAGCCACAAATCTTGCCTTATACTTCTCAATGCTCCCATCTGCAGCATGCTTGATTTTGAAGAGCCATTTCAAAGATACCACTGATTTTCTCTTAGGTCTAGGAACAATGTCCCAAACATCATTCTTCAGAATTGATTGATATTCCTCTGCCATTGCATTTCTCCAAACCTAATGACTGAAAGCTTCTTCAACACATGAAGGCTCTGAATCAATAATCTGACTCATCAAGGCAACATAATTGAAGAACTTATGAGGCCTTTTACTTTCTCTGAATGTGCCTCTAGGAGCTGCAAAGCTTTCTGCCTCTTGCATAGTGCGCCTAGCCCATAGAGGTCTCTTTCTTCCAATGACAATGTCAGTAGGCCCATCAGTAGGCTCCAAGGGTTCAACAGGATTAGCATCTTCTTTTGGTTCAATAGTCTCCCTCTGAATCTCAGGAGTATGGTCAACTTCCATATCCTGAGGAGACTCTTCGTTACTGATCTCCATGTGAGTGCCCTTGGATCTCCTAAATGCAATGTCTTCCTCAAAAGTAACATCCCTACTGATCTCGATCAACTTTTGTCCTGGAATGTAAATTCTGTAGGCTTTAGATGTCTCGCTGTAGCCCACAAAGATGCCCTTCTTGCCAGAAGGGTCCAACTTAGTTCTCTTCTCCTTCGGAACATGAATATAAATAGGACAACCAAAGATTCTTAAGTGACTGACTTCAGGCTTCTTCCCTGTGAAGGCTTCTTCCGGAGTTATATTCTCCAAGACCTTGTGAGGACTTCTGTTCTGCACATATACAGCTATCCTGGAGGCTTCTGCCCATAAGAAAGTCTGCAAATCTTGATCATGAATCATGGCCTTTGCTGCTTCCATGATTGTCCTATTCTTTCTTTCTGCAACACCATTCTGCTGAGGATTATAGGGAACACAGAACTCCCTCTTAATCCTAGAGCGCATCCCTTGCAAGTGCCTTCATGCTCCTTGTCGAACTTAGGTAGACCTGTCACCATCTTCTCCATAATAGGCAAGGCACGGAAGTGTAGATGCACCAATCTTCGATGCCAAAGCTCACATAGAGAAGTATCATGAACCAAGGCTTGTAGAGGATGAGTGCAAACCCTGTAAAGACTTTCATGTCTAACTCCAATAACTTGAGCATCCTTGAAGCTAGAGTTCTCCATCCATACAAGAACTTTGCCTTTTGAGAAGGCAATTTGATATCCTTTATCTTCTAGGGCTGAAATAGAGATGAGATTGCGCTTGATCCCTGGAACATAAAGAACATTGCTCAACTGAAGTGTGATACCTGAATCCAAATGGAGAGTAGAGGTCCCAATCCCTTTCACGGTGTAGCTAGCATCATCTCCAATGATAACTTGTTCCAAAGAGTCTTTCTTCACCAAGCTTGATAAGTGCTCCTTGAACCCGGTGATGTAACGAGAAGCACCACTGTCGATCAACCATGTGTTGGTGTCGGTGGCAACATTGCTTGACAAGGCTGAGCAAAACAGATATTCATCCTTTTGAGGAGAAACATTCTCTACATCTGCAACGGAGGCTTGATGCTTAGGTCTGTCAGGGCAATGTTTGGCAAAATGACCAAACTTGTCACACCTAAAGCATTGAATTTTAGACAAATCTCGCTTCTTTTTGGGAGGAGAAGCATCATCATTTCCTTTGTCACGATTCCTCTTGTAGTGTCCCTTCTTTCCACCTTTTCCTTTCTTCTTCGAAGCTTGGGCTGCAAGAACATGGATTTCTTGGGGTGAAACCACATAAATTGGTTTACTTTTGAAGAGGAAAGAATTTGAAAAAATGACCCCATGGCAAAAATTGGTTTTAGGGGTTCGCATGAACCTACATGTTCGACCGAACCATAAAGGGGTTCGACCGAACTAGGGTTCGAGCAAACCCATTAACTATTGGGCCCACATTTCTCGCCCAAAAAACAAAGGAAATGTGCATATTAGGGGGGGTTCGCATGAACCAGGGTTCGAATGAACCCTGGTTCGCTAGAACCCCTGGGGATTCGCTAGAACCCCCCTGGTTCTAGCGAACCCCCTTTTTCCCTAATTTTTTAATTTGTACACACAAAAACCTAAAATTTTACGCTTTCAAGCTCCGGTTGGGGATGAAAATGGGGGAATATTTAGAAACCAAACTTGGAATCGAGTAGCCTTCAGAACGAGCTATCGATGAATCTAAATTTGGTCATGTTTTGGTTTTATTATCTATCTGTTTTAAAGTTTATTAAATATAGGTTTCGCCGAAAGCAAAAATCTACATTACGCACAAGTGGAAAAATGAAGATTATAAAAAAAAAAAATTAAAAATATGAGTGCACCAGATATTGAAGTCCTTGATCCAACAAAAAAAAAAGAGAAAAATTTCGATACATACAGTGAAAGTTATGCGTTATACGGTCGCGCTAGGTCTGAATTGTCATTTGATTGACTTTGAAACTTGATTAAAGAAAAAATATTCAATAAAAAACTATCTAACCAAGTGGAAGCACTAGATATCAGAGTTAGAAATCTAAATTTGAAAGAATTGGAATTTTATCTATCATGGAAAAAAAGTTATGCGTTATACGGTGTGCGTCACTTTTTAAAAATGCTGTTTTTTGAAAAAACCCATTTTTTGTGGGAGATGGAAAAAGAAGTGCAATCTGATTTAAAATTGAAAAATATTTTAGAATCTACGAACAAAATGTGACAAGACTCTAGTTTACATCATCCTCAAATTCCCTTACGGTTTAATCGCTATAGGTGCCGAATGTGGGGTGTGTTAAAAAAATATCGGTGTCCGGTTAGGCCAAAAAGTGTAAACCACTATTGTGAGATCTATGATTAGAAGAACTTGGGCCAACACCTCTAGCCATCAACCTTGATTCCTCTTGGATGCAGTCAGCCCTCAAACGATCAAACTTCAGAAGTTTAGACCTTGCACTAATTCCTTGAATATAGGACTCCCAAGATAATGGCAAACCGTTGAGTGCAAGCATTGTCAAGTCTTTATCTTCAACCATATGACCAATTGTGGAGAGCTGATCTCTCAATTCTGCAATCTTCATGAAGTAGGCGATCACGGTCTCTCCTTTCGACATCTTCACATGATGAAGTTGTTGCTTCAGCGCAAGAGCCCGGCTGGTGTTATTGATTTCATACATTTCTTTCAAAGTTTTGAACATCTCCCTATCGGTCTTCAACTTGGAAACAATAGGGACGATGTGGTCTTTAACGGAGTCAACTAGCAACTTCTTTGCTTTGATATCTTTCTTCCTCCATTGCAGCTTCTCTTCTTCCTCTTCAGGTTTGGGAACCTTGGACTCCGCAAATTCAACCAAATCATTCTCCTCTAATGTAAGCATGATTCGGAATCTCCATGAGGTGTAGTTTGAACTTTGAAGCTCCATCGAGTCTATCCTCGATCTTCAATCCGTTCACCATTTTGAATGATGTGAAGATAGACAAGAACCTTCAACAAAGAATAGAATAATGCTGTGAAAGCACAAATCTAATCACGATCTTCTTCACACCTGCTTTGATACCATGTTAAATTTAGTGATCAGATAAGTGCACAGAAAATTAATTCAAAATCAGACACTATAACACAGTAGATACCCTGGGAAAACCCTCCTCTTGAGGGAGAAAAACCCAGCAACAAAAGATCTCACTTATATATATAAATAGAGGCAACTATTCTCTTTACAATGAGGCCAATACCAAGGCCAAACCTGCAGCACCTATACAATATACAGAAGCAGATAATAATCTGCACCTGACAGTATACAATTCTGCCTTTTATGAATTCGCACTGTTCTTAGAAGAATTCGCACTTGATATAAATGAATATTCGAACTTGCTTGAAAATCGATGATCATAGTGAACAATAGCAACAAGTATATATACAAAAGTCAGAGACTTCGCCGGAAGCGCTGAACCTGACGAGTCCGGCGCCCGAAGCGACTAACTTCTTGAAACGTCGCAAACCCAGCGAGCGGCTATTGCGTCGGTAGAACCTTAGCCGGGCCAGCCGAATCCAGCGTGGAGACAGCGACGTGGCCCGGTAAAATAACAAAACCCAACATTTTTTTAATCTGTTTTTTTATTTATATCTTCTATTTCGCCCTAAAAGGGCACTCATTTCATTCATTTGGCAAAATAGGAGGAGAAGAGAGAGTTGTGAAGAAAAATAGGAGGAGAAGAGAGGGCAACCAGCAACTTGTTGAAGACAAATCCAAGGGCATATATCATTTGAGGAGCTTCATACCAGCAAGGAGGTGCATTGAAAGCTCATTACCAGTGATTTGGAGGAGTTTCTATTGCATTCCAAGCTAAATCTAAGAGGTAAGTTCGATTTTCATTGATTTTTTTGTGTTTTTTTAACAAATATTTCATTGTAATTTGTAAAATCACTATTCTTTTGAGTTTGCATAATTTTTTTACAAACCCTACTTGCAACTTAAATAATTTTAGAAACCCTATTTTGTGCAGCCACATTCATTTGCAAATCATACCATATTATTATTTTCACAATGTCTCATACCCCAGTCAGAAAAGACCCTGCTTGGAAACATGCTAAAATCTTTCCCGGAATGAAAAAAGGAGACGCCAAATGTTTCTATTGCAAAACAATATATCATGGAGGCATAAATCGATTAAAATATCATCTTGCACGCATACCCGCCCATGATGCAGTGGGTTGCCCTATAGCACCTCCTGAGGTTGTTCGTGAAGTACAGGTGCAATTAGAAACTTTTGAAATGCAAAAAGAATTGAAAAAGAAACAGAAGCAGGAGTTGTTGAGTGTTGGAGTTGGATAGGGACTTGGTGCTGTTGGAGATGCTTCTTCCATGCCTCCATACCGTCCTAGTGCTAGTGCTTGTGGTAGTGCTTCTGTTTCTGCATCAGCAATGCCTATGCGTACTCCTAGTGCTGGTGGCGTTGCTACTACTAGTGGTAGTGGCAGTGTTAGCATTGGCCCTAGAGTTCATAAATCTAGGGTGGACTCATATTTTGTACCACGCACTACCCCTGGTTCCCAACCGTCGCTTGAGAGCATGGGTTGGAACAAGGACGCACATGATGCAGCCAAAAAGGCAATTGCAGACTTTTGGTACTACTGCACCATTCCCTTCCATGTAGCCAGGTAATTTTTTTTCGTTTAATTGTTTTAAAATTTATATTTAAATTTTAGAATCTAGATGTATCTCATTATCTCATTATTGAATTCAAATTTTACAATACTTATGTAACTTATCAATTTATTTATGACATGTTATAGGTCACCTTTCTAGCAAAACATGGTTGATGTGATAACCATATGTGGGGCGGGGTTCAAAGCCCCTAGTGAAGATGAATTAAAGGGCCCACTTTTGACTCAAAAGGTGGCAGATGTGAAAGCACAATTAGAGGAGCAACGCAAGCAGTGGAGCATGATTGGTTGCACCATCATGACTGATGGTTGGACTGATAGGAGAAATAGGACATTGCTTAATTTCCTAGTTTCCTCCGGAGGTAATTGTACTTCCTTCAATGCATTGGAATTTGAATTTTATTTAGTGAATCACATAATTTAATATAGCTGATTTATGTTTTTTAATTTATTGAATAATTGGTTTTGCTTTTTTTTTCAGGTGACACCGTCTTCATTAAGTCCATTGATGCTTCTGGCCAAATCAAAAATGCCACATACCTGTGTGAGGCTATAGAGGACGTGATAGCTGATGTGGGGGAAGAAAATGTAGTGCAAGTGGTGACAGACAATGCAGCAAATTATGTTGTTGCTGGTAGATTATTGATGGAGAGGCACCCTACTATATTTTGGACTCCATGTGCCACCCATTGCATTGACCTCATGTTGGAGGATCTTGGGAAGCTCCCATGGATCAAAACATGTGTGGAAGCAGCAAAAAACGTTTGCAAATTTGTATACAACCACACATGGGTGCTTAACCTTATGAGGCAATACACGGGGTTGAAGGAGTTGTCTCGTCCTGGCATCACCAGGTTTGCAACAAATTTTATCACAATGCAATCCTTGATTCGGTCAAGGGCAGCTTTGAGGCGCATGTTTACTAGTGAGGAGTGGTCTTCCTCATCCTTTTCTACAAGCACTGCAGGGATTGCTATAGCTGATTGCATTTTTGATGAGCAAGGGTTTTGGACACCAATGGACGAGATTGTGAAGGTAAAATTTAATTCTTTATTATGTTCTAATTTTTAATCATATCTTACTTTTATTTGTTTATTTTCATTCACACTTATTTGTGCAACATGTTTGCACTTTGCAGTTTATTGAGCCCTTGCTAGTTCTCCTACGAGTTGCAGATGGGGAGAAGCCCGCAATGGGCTACATATATGAGGGCATGGATAGGGCCAAAGAGGCCATTAGATTAGTCTATGGTGGAGTTGAGGAGAAGTATCGTCCCATTTGGGATATCATTGATAGGAGATGGCAAAACCAACTTCATAGGCCCATCCATGCAGCCGCATGTTTCCTGAATCCGGCCTTCCAATTCCGCTGTAATCTTCGTGTAGATAGAGAAATTCTTAGTGGGCTCTACGCAACATTGGAAGCGGATGTTGCTAACATTACTACGGGTGGTGCAGGAGATAGATGCCTTCACTAAGGCACACGGAGACTTCTTTGCACGTCAAATGTGCAAAGATAATAGGACAACATTACTAACAGGTAAAAATATATTTAAGGGCATAATTTTCATCTCTTTATATTATAATTTATTATTAAATGTTGAACTTGAACTTGAAACTTGAAATGAGATTGATTTTGTTTCTTTTTCTCATCTCAGATAGTTGGTGGAATATGTTTGGTTCTGATACACCGAACCTGCAAAATATTGCCATTCGTATATTGAGCCATCCATGCGGTTCATGCGGTTGTGGCAATTGGAAGGTATGTTTGAAACACATACACTCGAAGCATGATAGATTAACGATGTAAGGAGGATGAGCGACTTGGTATATATTCCATTACAATCTTTGGCTCCGAGAATCTGAGAGCTTTGACCATGATAGCCTCGATCCAATCTGCAAGGTTGATCCCGCAGTCACAGTGGACCCACTGAAGACTCAGTCACGGTCTTTAGTGACGAGGACCTTGATTGGAGTGGACGAGGCGAGAAGAGGCCGAGGTTGTAGCCACATAGGCGAGGAGAGCTGAAACGCGAGGAGGCATGAAATGTTGTTGGTGGTGTGGCGCTGGAAGTGGAACGGTGAGAGACTATGGTTCTTGGTACCAACATCATCCAGGCCCTTTAGACGCCTTTGTAGGAAGGATGCTGGCTCCACTATGCCATAGGGCATAGAGTCATAGAACATTTTGATTTGATGTCATATTTCATATTTCATATTTGTATGGAACATTTGATGTCATGGATTTCATGTTCCATGAGTTTTGTATACATTTGACTAATTTTATATATCTAAGTATGTTATTTCCTTCAGCAACGCAACTACAATGTGTACCTTATACTTATGTAATCATTGTATACTTATGCATGTGATCAAATTTTCTTTTATTTGTGTTGTATTCAATAAAGGGTGCTTGAAACAAGTTTTAAATCCTTAAAATCTCTAAATTTCTAGGGTTTTTTCAACTTTCATTTTCGAATCCCGTTGGTCGTAGAGTCCGGTAGCCCAGGAAGTAAGCCCTCCGTAGAAGTACGGTAGCGTCGTGATCTGGATTATGATATACATCTCAAGATGGAAAGACATGACTCTTCCCAAACTGGTCGGCCACAAATAAAAGATGACTTCTTTAAAAATCGCGCTATTAAGACAAAGTCGGCTTTGAAAGAAATCGCGCCTCTTGATAAATATTTAATTTTTACAAATAATGATGACTCTTAATTTAATATTTATCTTCATTAGCAAATCAAAATGTCTTTAAGTCGTGCCTTTTGAGATCTTATAAATTAGATAGCTTATAGCTATTATCTAATTTATTCAAGGTAATGATATCGCTAGAAGAATGCGACAGACGCTGCTAACATCAACAATTTTATTGGAAATAACACAGCAAATAGCTCTGCTGTTGGTCATAATCGATATAATTTATATAACAAGTAGATATAAAATGTGGATGAATTTTTTTAAAATTTGATTAGTATAAATAGGATTATTTTGTTATTGAATATGTGTAGATGATAATTATAATTAGAATTATTCTATTATTGAGGAGCGCTAACAAATTGTATTGTTTTAAAAAAAGTGATTGGAGGGTGAGCATAATCTTCTATGCATTGGTAAGGTATTTATTTCTCGTTTTTATGTTTGCTTCTGTTTTAGTCATTTGATGATCATGTGATATGTTTGATTAGCTACTAAGTTTGTTTTTAACTTTCTTTGGTTCTAGTTGAAAGATTTCACTATTAGATAAAATGTGTCATATTTAATCATTTGCAAGATCATTGCAATATTGTTCTCATAGTTATTTAGAAAATCAAATTGTCCAAAACATAACTTATATATTGATTCTAACTATCATTTACCATTTGTTGATTATGTTTACTAGCAAGGAAATTTTGTAGTTTCTACATGTAATTCAATTGGCATTGCATAATTAGTACATTTTTATATTAATAGAATATAAAATACACTATTTCATAAAAAAATTGGTAGAATGACATCATGCCTTCAAAAGTTTATGAAAGCCAATAAAACAAAAAAAAAAATCAAACCACTATCTAACTCAAGCAACTCTCGTAGCCAGAAGATAATCCTTATTAGATTGATCATCCCAACTAGTTAGAAGGTTCTTGCTACCAACAATAAGCTTCCACCCAATGATGACACCTACTTCCAATTCTTCATCTTCAATAGCAAAAATAGCATGAAAATGAGAAACAACTAGATCTAAGTGAAGAAACTTGCCACTATCAAGTTTTCCAAACAAGCCTATATCAAAAGGATGAGAAGCAAAAGAGTGTAACACTATCCATAAACTTTAATTTTTTCTTTCCAAAATCGCACAAACACAAGGTCTGCTGATTAGTTGGGATCGACTATTTCAAGAGACGAATGAAGGAGGCGAGTGTCACAGGCGATATTGGCCGAACCTGAGGCTCTGGGCATTCACTCAAGCGATTCGAAGCTTCTTCTATTCGCACCCCCTTTGAGAGGCACCTGGCAATCCACGCACCTACCATTGCACCAAGTTTACATTTCCGTCGAAGGATCACCATCGCGCCCAACTGTCACGTTCAGAGATCATTCAAGCCGTCTACATACACCATCCGCGTCGGCATACCCGTGTCACATCGAACTCTGGCTATCCGGAGATTTATGTGATCGCAACACTCCAATTCCACTATATCGGCGCCACTGAAAGGGTGCCTTCATCGTCTCGCTGTTGCCTGGTGCCATCCATCTTCTGTGTGTTCGCGTTCTCACTTTGTCGGGCACAATATTAGTATGATGTAATTCCACAATATTAATTCTGTAACAAGGTTCGGAGAATCTCAATCTAATATTGTTGCGCTCGGTTATTTCGAATTTACCAAATATCATTGTCGTTTGTGTAGTGTGCGTTCTGTCTGCTATCAGAAGATATATCTTACATTATCAATGTGTACTTTCGAATTCAGTTAATTATCACAGTTTCAGGAATGCTTGTGTTCAGTTATCATTTTATGGTCTAAGGCTGATC
>VDFB02200064.1:0-16228 GCA_007258455.2 Sequoia sempervirens
AAGAGGAAAGTCAAGTAGAGGATATCACCAATAATTCCTTCAGAATGACACAAGACAAGATCACTGAAATGGTCCAAAATCTTGAAAATCATAGAATTGTCAACATCATGATGAAGGTCCATCCCTCACAATATATGCTTTAATTAGTAAAACAAGGGGATAAACTCCCTTCCAATTATGATGTGAGCACCATTTTGGAACAACCTCTTGGGGTCATGCCTCCAATTTCATCCATGCCTCCAATCTCATCCACACCTCCATTCCAAAGAATCACCCAACCCATACCCCAAATTACATCATCCATTGCTCCAACTCAACCTATTATTAACAAAGGGAGTGCATTTCTCAATACACTATAAACACACTCCCTCATGAGTAACCAATATTTGGATGTAAACACAATCTTAGGGAAATCCATACCCCAAAATCTAGCACAACCATATGTCCATCTCACCTTTTAGGATCCAAATGACCCATCATCATCATTTCACGCAACACCGACATACCCATTAAATACACAAACCTTTGTCCCTATGACCTCACAAGGAGGAGACTTATTTGGACCAGGGAGCATCTCTGACCTTACATCTTCATAATTTCCCCAAGGAAGTATGCCACTCACTTTTGCACCACTTCCACCCTTACCACCAACATCAACATCAACTTTCAGTTTGGGGTTACCTCCATTGTTGCCACTCATTCAAAACAATCCACCAAACATTAATCAAAGCATCATACCAAATCCTCCCATCTTTCCATCAATATCACAACAACAAATGGAAACCATCCCAATAACACAAACAACCACCACATCATCAACCATTCCCCAAACACCTCAAAGCATGGTCTCTCAAGGACCAAGCATATCAATCACACCATCCACTACAATTCCAATCATCAATACAATGGTGACTCTCATCACAACAAAAAACACCACACCATATCCACCACCACCACCTCCACCACCAAACACAAATATGTCAAGTGAATATAGCATTGCATTACAAGCTTCCTATCAAAAGACACTTCAACAAATCCAAAACTGACAAGCTACACAACTAGCCACTCAATAAGCCTAAACATAATTAGCTACACAACAAGAACAACAAGTAGCACAAGCCACTCAAGCAATGCAAGCTGCTCAAGTAGCTCAAGCTACACAACAAGTGCAAAAAGCACAACAAGCACAAAAGGCTACTCAAGCCCAAGATTTATTACAAAAACAACAAGTCGCTTATGCCACGTAGGCTGCACAAGCCACACAAGTTACACGGATTGCACAAGCTGCCCAAGAAGCACAATCCCAAGCTTAGGCACAAGTGCAAGCTCAAGCCCAACAATAAGCATACCATCAAGCGCTAAAACAATACCAAGATCAACAAGAAGCATCCCAACTAGTAGTCCAACAACAAGCATTATTGGTGCAACAACAACAAGCTCAACAACATACATTATTACCACAAAAACAATAGGACTAACAACAATTACAAGCATTCTTGGCACAACAAAATGTGCAAGCACCATCCACCAACACACCAATCCACCCATCCCTCCAACAAGTGAACCACTGCAAAACACCTTCATCCCAACCCCTAACCTATAAAATGACGTAGCAACACAAATCAAGTTACTCTCACAACAAGTGCTTGATCTTCAATTAGGAAAAACCACAAATAAACCCAACAACTTGTGTCTCTATCCATTTGATAGGAGTCTTGTAATGAAACCATTCCCAAAGGGATTTGAGATCCCCAAATTTGATAAATACCAAGGGACAGGAAACCCCGAAGATCACATCAGGGAATTCCAAGCTCATTGCATGGAAGTCACATATAATGATACATTTTTTATGTAGCTATTTCCTAGAAGTTTGGTTGGCCATGCCATGGAGTGGTTCTCCTGCTTTCCTCCTAGCATCAAAAAGTTCCAAGAGATACTAGATGCATTCATAAAAAAATACACATTCAATATTGGTATGGATGTCAGTCTAGAGGAACTATCAGCTCTTAAACAAGGTAAAAATGAATCATTTGCTTCCTTCCTACAACAATGGAAATCCAAGGCCAATAGGAGTAAATGGGTCATGCCAAAAGAACAAAAAAATTGCATTATCATCTCCAATTTGGAAGTAACCTTGGCATTCCATCTAAAGGTGCAAGGGATCACCACATATGACCAATTGATCTCCAAAGTGCTTAACATTAAATGAGCCCTTATTGCACAAGGAGGGACACTTGCATATCCTAAAAAACAAAACAATCACCCATCCACTAGCTATAATGACAAACCTCACACATGGGTGAAAAATAGAAACATTTCCAATGATGGTTTTGTCGACACCAAATTTTTCATCATTTCTCCTCGACAAAATACACCAACACCCCAACAACAACCCCAAAATAACCATCAAAAAAATCGTCAAGCTAACATTGTGACTTAATGGCCAAACAATCAAATAATTGACAATGTGAATGATCAAACGGGGGCCACCCTAGTGAAACAAAAACTCCCCCAAGTGGAAGTACACAACCCTTGGGGAATCAACTAAATTTATCATGAAGAGGCTAGCGGTGGAGAAACTCATCACAATCCCCACCTATGACAACTATCAAGAACCCTTGGTGAAACTGCAATGGTACAATAAAAATCACCTTTTTGATTTCCACAAGATCAAGGGACACACCACTTCCAGTTGTATGAGATTGAAAAACTTGATTCAATACCTCATTAATGATAAAATCATAAATATGGAGCACCCAACGGGAAATAAAAATCTCAAAATCTACATGAATTCGATGCCCAATCATAACAACTAAGGGAAGAATAAAAATGATAAGGGGAAGGGTGCATTTAAAAGTGTCAATCATGTATATGACCATGTTGTCACATCCATAGATGAGTATTGCATTGTTATCACCATCAAAGGAGCCCAAGTTGATTGTGGAGTCACCACAAGAGGCAGAAAAATTACCATTACAAGGTCATCTTAGCCTTCCAAAGCACCCACTTTCAACCCAAGATCCATTCCTAGTGGCTATAATTTATTTGATCAGTTGAAAAGAACCCCAGCTCAGATCTCCATCATGGAGTTGTTGAAGATATCATCAGCCCACAAAAAGATCCTTGAAGAAGCATTAACCTCATCCACTGTCTCTATGAATCTTGATGTTGAAAAATTCCAAGCTATGGTCGGAAACATAATTACCCCAAATATTCTTACATTCTTCGATCAAGACTTTCCCACTCAGCCATCTCACAATTGCACACTCCATTTGGAGGTCATAGTGCATAAGAACAAAGTCAAGAGAGTCTTGGTGGATGGAGGTGTGGGTTTAAACATTTGTTCCCTCAAGCTCATAAATAATTTGGGAATCTTAGAGGAGATGATTCCATTGAAAAAGGAAAAGGAATCACAATCAGGGCTTACGATGATCAAGAAAGAGTGTCTCAGAGCACCATCCAACTACCTATTGAAGTAGGGCTAGCAATTATGGAAACCACCTGTCAATCCTTGACCTTGATTTTCCTTACAACATTCTCCTAGTACGTCTGTGGATTCATCGGATGCAAGCAGTAGAATCAACCTTCCATCAATGTGTCAAGTTCACATACCAAGGCCAAGAGGTCACTATCCATGGGGATCCTAAACCCTTCTCTTACTACAAGAGCCTAGAAGAAAAATATTACAAAATCCCCCAAGTGCTAAAAAATGATGAGGGCCCATCAACTCCATATGTTGATCCAGCTACTCTCACCTACACTTCTACAACAGAGACACCTACCATCCCCCCCATCTCTGATATCAAAGTAATTATCTAGGACAATGGTTGTGGACACTATACAATCCCAAAAAATTCTTTTGTGGTAGGAGAGTTACTACAATCTCCCAAGTCACAAGGACAACCACAATCAAATGATGCTTCCTCATACCAAACCTTCACAGAAGGCTCCTTCAACTTTAGAAGTTGGGGAGATCTTGAATGAGAAGTAATAGAAGAGGACCCATCCCATCTCCTATACCAAGACAATATATCGGAAGCTAATCTACATATGGATGATAGTAGTAAAGGCTTACAAATTATGCTTGCCATGGGCTATGACAGAAACAAAAAGATTGGACAAAAAGACGATAGACTTCTAATACCCATTATTCTTGAGATGTGAATGAAAAACCTTGGCCTTGGATGTACCCCTCTAAGGATAACCATATGTGGCCAAAATCCCTCAGTTAAGAATGTCAAAACTCCTCAGCAAATGGTAGCAACCCTTCAATTTCCTATATCCACTGGTCAGCCTTTAGAAAATTTCACATTTGACATAACCGATGTTTGTATTAGTAGCAATGAGGAAAATTCCATATCTAAATTACCTATGCTTTTTGAGAATTCCTCTCTCCTAATGATTAGTACCATGTCATTTGAGTCAACCAGTCAAACCCATGAAATCAACCTAGTCTACCCCCAAGTCATCGATTACAACCAACAAGGACCACCAATTCTAGACACTTTCAAAAATGATGAAGTACTCTCAGAATTTATGGGACTATGAAACACGATATGCAGAGATCATAAGGCTAGGTTTGATATCATTCTAGAAACACAAGCTTACTATGGGGAGATGAATGAATCCTTTAGTGGTAAAAGAAAAATTTGAGAATAATCTCAAGGTCTTTGAGTGAAAACTACACTGTGGCACTCTTTGACTCTAAAATAGTAAAAACAAAGGATGTATCCAATATTGAAAACCTATCTGAGGCAATTGAGGATGAAGGATTCAAATACTTTTGATGCTCTACATCAGAAATTTATCGGTTCTAGAAATATGCGGCGATTAAACTTTAGAAACTAAAGGAAATTCTACATAAAACTATGTTGAGTGGTACTTCCTAGAAGAACAAAAGGCTTTTAAGCTGCTTTCTTAAGGGAGAGAAAGGTCAAATTCATGGAGCTATGTTGACATTCCCAGACTTGATCCAAAGATTGTGGTCTATCATCTAGCAGTTTACCCCAAAGCAAAGCCCATCAAACAAAAACTCAAGAAAATGCATCCCTAGATAGATTTGTTAGTCAAAATGGAATTGAAAAAGTTACTTGATGTGGTTTCATATATTAATTGAGCTATTCAAGAAGTGGGTATCGAATCTTGTTCCTATTCCAAAGAAGCCCAATGGGGCATCATATGCATAGATTTTAGGGCTGGGGCCAGGGCATGTCCCAAAGATGACTTTACTTCCCAACATTGATATGATTTGTAGATATGATGAGACATAGAGATAAAAACTGCACTAATGGACATATTCTTTGGGAATTTATAACCCAATCATGATAGCAAAGAGATCAAGGCGGCTTTTGCATCCATGGGGACCATATTGTTCTGGAACATGATGTTGTTTACTACAAGAATGTTGAACGGCATATCAAAGGGCCATATTGCTTAATCTTTCATGACATGATCCCGCGTTATAGGAAGATTGCTCTTAGATGTATATTGGAAAAATCTACGAAGAGCGGATACGCTTCAGTTACCATCACTTTTGATAGACTAGAAGGGAATACAGTTAACATAGTCAAAGGAAGTGTGTCTTGATGGCAGTCAGGAAACCGGCCAGGAATACATTGTGTCCTATGAAGAATTGACCGTTACATAAGGTAAAGGAAACCCTTCAGATGGAGGCACCTACGACATTGAAATAGTTAAGAGGCTTACAAGGTAGGCTCCAGTCAATCCACCGATTTATAGCTTAGCTAGCAGACAAGTCAATCCCATATTCTCACCTACTCCATAAAGGGGTAGCGTACAAGTGGGATGACAAGTGCGATTAGCCTTTAACAAGATCAAAGAATATTTTCTCACACCTCTAGTGCTTATGCCACCAATCCCAAGAAAGCCTCTAATCCTCTACATATTAGGAACATCAATAGCTCTCAATGCTCTCCTAGCTCAACATGATGAAAATGGAACAAAGAGGGCCATCTACTAGATCAACCAAACCATGGTAGGGCATGAGTTAAATTATTCCTTCATCAAAAAATCTTGTCTAGTAGTGGTGTTTGCCTCACAGAAGTTCAAACACTACATGTTAACACACAAAATCAAGCTCATTGTCAAGATTGACCCACTCAAGTACCTACTTTCCAACATAGTGCTCACAGGAAGGATGGCCAAGTGAGTCATGATCCTATCAAAATATGACATTGAGTACATGGAACGTAAGGCCATCAAAGGGAAAGCTATTGTAGACCAATTGGAAGAAGCACCAAGGTACTCAGAGAATCTGCTAATTTTAGAGTTCCCTGATGAATCTATCTTCAACTTAATAATAGTAGACCACTGAAAGTTGTACTTTGATGGCTCCTACACACAACATGGATTAGGAGCTAGGGCCTTTTTCATCACTCCATAGGGAGACTACATACCAAGATCCTACAAGTTGGAATTTCCTTGCACAAATGATATCATAGAATATAAGGCTCTAACCATAGGACTTAGAATAACAGTGTAGTGGCATATCATGGCTCTCAAGGTATATGGGGATTCATAGCTAATAATCAATCGAGTGAATGATGAGTATCAAACTAAAGATGACATACTCACTCCATACAAGAAATTGGTGGAAAGTCTTAAGGAGTCCTTCATTGAGATCAAATTTGAGTAGATACCTAGAGAAAACAACAAAGCAGTAGATGCCATGGAAACAATTGGATCCCTATTGGATATCCCTCGCAGTGTCCCAAAACATGAATTCCTGGTGACGCAGCGGCTATGTGAGGAAGGTGTCGCGATTAATGGGTAGCATAGGGACCTCATCCATGCACCAGCATAGGGGCTTCCATCCCATCATCCACCGCTGGCCCACTTTTTCAGGTGGGGGCTTGATCGTTGGAAAAGAATGCTCCACCTCATCCAATGGCGAAAGTTTATCATTACCACCAGCAGGTACTTCACAAAAGTGGGTGGGAAATCATTCCATGACTTATATTGCTAGAAAGTAGATATCAAAGTTTAGTACTTAGACTAACTTCCAATATGCTACAATGTCCCACAAGCCATTTTGTCACTTAGATAATGGGACACCATTCAAAAATAGGATGTTTGTGACTTATGTGATAAATTCAAAATCCAACATCACTTTTTCACCCCGTATTATCCCCAAGGCAATGGCCAAGCAAAAGCCACCAATAAAACCATTATGAAGATCCTCAAAAAGACAGTCAATGATGTAGGTTGTGACTAACATTTGCAAATAAATCCCACCGTTTGGGCCTATCGAACCAACATTTGTAGACCAACAGGTGAAACCCCCTTTTCCCTTGTCTATGGACAAAATCCACATTACCCATCGAGATCGAGCTCCCATCACTAAGAATATCACTATAGAATCTTATCACAGTTGAGGAGTACTAGGTATCATGACTGAATGAGCTAGAACTGCTAGATGAATGGTGAATGGAGGCCTTAAACCACCTGTAAGTGTATCAAAACTGAGTCAAGAAGAACTAAAATAAGATTAGGAGCATGACCTTCCAAGTCAGAGAAATTGTGCTAAAGGAGAACCAGAAGAACATCCCAAATCTAAATGAAAAAGGAAAATTTGAACCCAACTGGTTGGGGCCATTCGTCATCACAACAAGTTACAATTCAAGGGCATATCAATTATCAACACTCGAGGGGGAACCTATGCAGAGCCCATGAATAGCTCCCATCTTAAAAAATTCTATGCTTAAAAATCTTCCAAGGTATAGAACCAAAAAATTAAAAAAAAATCAAAAAATGTCTTGAAAAAATGGTTACCCTAATGAAAACCTGGTAAATAGGCATCTTGGTGACAACAAAACGAAATGAAAGAAAAGAAAAAGAAAAAAAAATTCAATAAAATCAAAAAGGATTAAAAAATAAAGAGAGAGAAAGAACAATATCTGAGTGAAAACTACCTCAGTAGCACTTTGGGAAAGTACCTTGGTGAAAACCTGGAAAATACATGCCTTGTGTAAGTAAGCACTTTCCATCCACCAAGATCTCCATAGCTTGTTCTGCATCATTCATCCATCACGCTTTCATCATCCATCGCATTACATCAATCACCCATCTGTGTTTGCATCATAGCTTGGTCCTATGTTCATGTCATGATCCCTCCTAGTACTACTCGGCCCATTCTTAAGGTTAGTTTGTCCTGCCTTTATCAAAGTATTCTATTGCTTCATGTTGGGGGCATGTTCCCATCAAATAAAATTTGTGTATGTTCTTGAGGTCCCTAAATCAAAAAATCCAAAAACATCAAAACATTAGAAAAAATCCCAAAACAATCAAAACATATCAAAATCCCAAAACAGGTCAAAAAGTCAAAAAAAAGAGTCATCTTTTCAAACTACATGGTCTCTGCGTGTATAACGTAGGCAAGGCTAGTATGTTGCTCAGACCCTGAGGCCCCTAGGACAAGTCTTTAGGTTAGTCTCCAAGTCAAAATTTCCAAAAACTCCAAAACATTTGAAAATTTGAAAATCAAGACATTTGTAAAAATACCAAAAATAGCCTCAAAACATTTCAAAACTATCAAAAAAAATTGAAAACTCAAAAATCAAGACATTTGTAAAATCTCAAAAATACCAAAAATAGCCTAAAAACATTTCAAAACCATCAAAAACATCCAAATATTTGAAAAATCCATCTGCCCCATCTCAATTGCACCTGCAATAAAAATCACTCATAATAAATCAATCGTCATCATTAACCTTTGGTAAAACAGTCGAAAACAAGTCTAGCAGTTAAAAAGTAAAAACTTAAACGTCAAAGTCTCAAGTCTAGGTTAGTACGTAAACAAGTTGGTCAACTATTTGTGTCAATAGCCTATCATCTAATAAGTCCCATATCAAATCATCTGATATCATCATGTCCTAGGATGCATCCTTCCTACAATGGACATCAACATTAGGCATCATCGTAGTTTAGTCCTAGCTAGCGGTATTGAAGAACATTAGCTTGTTTGCTTAATTTATCTTTGTCTTTTAACTTATCTTTTTGCACTCATTTTGATGACCCCTTGATGATGTTCCAAACGAAAGGATTTAGAGAGATAGAAATGGGGCAATGATCATGATCTTTTTATCTATTGTACATGTTGGATTTTCTTGTACTATAACTTGGTTATGCGTGCTTTGCTTGGTTTGTAGGGAAGATGTTTTAGGTTTCTTGTTGACCACATAGGAAGGCTTTCTTTTCTATTTTTTGGTCCAGGATGCTTAAAATATCCAAACTACATTTTGAATGAGGTTCTGTATGCCAAGGGTAAATAGGAATAAACTCCTAACTGATTGTCGAGTCAAAGTCCATCACACTAGGTGCAACACCATCTTGGTTCTTTATACCTTGATGCATTGTACCCTATGTGTAATCAAACATAAGGTAATTGGCCCTTTTAAAATCCCAACTCCTTAGAAAATTATCATCATCATCATCTCGTGTCTTGTTGGAATATTTTGTTTTCTTCTATCTCCTTTTCTACACTAACATGGTACCATGATAGTTAATCAAAAATCATATCATTGTTACATTTGTCATACATCCACAAACCATCAACATATTACATTTTGCATACCATATCACATTGAAAGCATTAATCATACCACATGCATTGCATCTCCATCATTTCATAATATAGATTGGTTATTCTAAACATCTCATGAACCATAACATTGCATTCATTACATAATCATCCCATATAAACCTTATCACATATATCAAAAGCATCCATTGCATAATCATACGAGCTTGTCTACATATAAGAATTAGCAATGATCCATATACATCATATATCATATATCAAAGCATCCATTTGCATATCATAAACATCATATCATAACACATACATTATTACATAAAGCATGATTTCATACGTCATCACATCATATCACCATCATGACATCATAAGTGCATATCATACATAAGAAAATTACATACACCTTATCATCCATCAGATGCATAATATAGATCTACTAGTCTAAGCATTTTCCCATCATAACATTTTGCATACATCAAAAAAGTACATAAGAAAAGGTACTGAAAAAGAAATGCATCCATAAACCATCACATTACATCATCACATAAGCATCGTATAGTATCATCATCAAAGCATCATAAACATCATTGCATCATATCACATAACATATAGAAATAAGATCCATCCATAAAGCATAAAGTATAATAGGACACATCATATTGGATAAATATCATCTCATCTCATATATCATCAAAATAAATATACTATCATGGTACAAGAGAATCAGATCAAGTGTGTATTGAATGCATAAAGTACAAGGGCCCACTGGGCTATCAAAAAAATTTCATGGGGCACAAAATAATCATGTATCTGATAGAAAACTAGGGCTAACCCTATTGGCTACTGCCCTCACCACCTACTCTCTCTCTGTGGTCCTCTGTAGGTCTATGGACTGTCCTCTGTGAAAAATATGGGATACGAGCTACTCTCAACATAGCCTGATGATAGTGCATCTTGTAATAATTGGCCTCCTGGATGGCCATCCTATAATGTCAAAGTCATACCATTCTCTGGGAGGAGGACATAGACATACTCTCAATCTATTGTTGTCTACCCATCTCTGCTATTGCCTGCAACTCTACAACCTATCTCTACTGGACCGCCTGGTCCCGGTCTACCCACAACTAATCTCTCTCAACCATAAGAACTTGTATTTGTTCCTGAAGTTGAAGAATCTGACCATCTCTGGGGTCCAGCTATAGGGGTGATAGGTGGTTGATCATGGCCCTTATCTCTAGGCAGTATCAGAACCCTATCCTAGTGCCCATCCTATCATCTTGAATCTGAATCCTATCTAGGGACATCATGTCTCTGTTGGTCCACCTGCGGATCTGGGTATGGCTGATCCTAGGGTCCCCTGTACTGCTCTGGCTGATTTGGTGGTGTTCCTCCCCCTCCTTGGTCCACGTCTCCATCTAGTCGACCCTATCCTGATCCCCTGTCTTTGGCCCTACACCAAGCAGATGGTGTCCTTGGAACTGTAAGTCTAAGAGGTGGCTTGAACCAATCTGCATGCTTGTGGATTCTATATTGGCTTTACCCTGATCCTTGTTACTGCTGGCCCTGAGTCACGGCTACATGTGAAGCCTCACCACACTGCAGGTGTATGTCTTCCCCGAGTCCCGGCTTCCGTTGGCAGCAGAGGCATGGCCAGTCATTGACATTATAGGCTACTCCCGAGACTTCATGCTCCTGCAGAACTGGCACAGCGGGTGCACCTCCAGCATCGTGTGCTCTCTACCCTACATCAATCTGACATGTATGTGTGAAGGAGACACCTCCTCTATATTTCCAGCCAATTGGATCATCTAGCTCCATGATATCAACTAGAATGACTCTAGGGTGAAGCACAACGATGTGCTCCCAGACCTAGATATGAAAGAGTGTGACTCAAGCCCCAATGGCTTGACCGTCAAGGTATGCAAACTCATGAAGATATCTATATAAAGAGGCAAACAGAACTAGCCCCCATGCAAAGCATACTCATCTCTAGACCATGTGCTCCTAAGCGATCCCCCATCTAGGACTAAAGTATCGGCCTCGTCAATCTGGTGTGACAAGACTTGATATGATAGCTACAATAACTAATTGAAAGGGTGAAACGATGAGCCTATAACACTCCAACTTGATTTGTCCCTCGTAAAAGTCTAGCTCTTCAAGGCCCATAACATCATAGCAAGCCTCCCTCCCGACATCCGCATCGTAGATCATGTGATCTTTGTGGATGGGAAATATGTGAATCCACCACACATCCTCTAGTGTAACCATCGCCTCACCTATCAGAAGGTAGAAAGAGGATGTCTTGTTGTGCCATCTCTCAGTGAGTGTTTTCATCATACCCAAGTGTGTCCTCATGAGCAGTGTGTAAGCAATTTACCATAGTCTAATTGCCCCTAGATGCTCTTGCTATCACTTAGAAATGCCTTGCAAAATGCCAAAAAGTACCCAGGACCTATGCTTGCGTGAGTGAAGTATTGGAACCTCCTATTGCATAATAAAACCCACCGCACCAGAATTCATCAAAAATCATGATCCTGCCTAATCTTGGCACACCCAAAGCAACTTGTGCATTGCTATTTGTGGGTGCAGCATAGTTTGAAAGTTTCAAACTATGCCACTAGGAGCCTTTGGCCCTCAAACTCTGCCATAGTATTGCAGTTTGTGGTGAAGTCTAGTTTAGCCCTAAACCCTAATTTAAAAAAAAGTCTCATTGTGGCACACTCTTCACATGTGGCTCTATTTGGAATTTAAACCCTAATTCCAAACTGTTCCATGGCATCGCTATTCACGACTACGACACAGTTTAAGACCGCACGACACCAAAAGAGCTTTTCCAATAGTGTTATATTGGACCGCTCCTAAAGGACCTAAATCCTAGGCTAATAAATGCATTCGTAAATCAAAAAATGAGGTTAGGTCAAGTGAAGTCACTAGTGGTTTAGTGCCAGGTAGCCTCTGGTGTGTGCATACTCGATCCAAGATGTGTCGAGGGAGCTATTGTTGCACCATCTCGCGAAGGGGTCAGAGCTCAAATCATAGAAATCTCTAAAGGCTGATGTGCAAATGAATTGGAAATGGCCCCTCGAGGCCTATTTAAGACTAAAAGTTAGGGTTTTTGACCTCATTTAACCATCTTGTCATGGTTTTGACCACTCGAGCCTATTTTTTTTCCATTTGTGGGTTGTTTTGCATTGTTTTGGCATGTTTTTCACTCTTCGGAGCCTTTCCGGACCTATCAGACACCTTGTCCTTTTTTTCTTGGTCACCCAAAGTTGGGGAATTTTGTCTAATCTCAGAGCAGGTATGTCGGCATGAATTTGTCTACGGGGGCAACATTAGAGGGCAATTTGAAAATCAAGAATTTTTTTGAGCGTCCAAGGCAGTTTATTCTTTTGAACAAAGTAACATGTACTTTTCTTCAAGAGGGTAAAAAGAAATGTAGACATGGAAAATCTACCAATCACACTTCATCTTGATTCATAGTTTCATCACGGAATCACCTTTCTTGGCTTATCATCACTCTTGATCCTTAATCAAATAAATAATCGTTTATCTAATTAAGTCATTCTCTCTTGTTAATTAAATCAATCAATCTAATCTAATTAACCCTAGGTCTCTATTTAATTAAATAATTTATTTTATTTGATTAAATCTCTAAAGTCATCTTATTAAATTAAATAAATTAAACCTTATTTGATTTAATCTAACAATCATCCCCTTTAGTTAAATAATTCAAATCTGCTATATAATTAGAAATCTAAATCACATTCTTCTCAGCTGATTTAAATCAACCCATAAATCTAAAATCAACTAGTCACATTGACTAATCCTCTATTAAATTAATTAAGAAGCCTTTCCATTTAATTTAATCTAATCTCAAATTCTCTAGATTTTCCATTACCATGGAAGTGTGGTCATAAATCCCTATTCTCTCAACAGCATCTTGGGAATATTCTATCAAGTTTAGAAAACCCCTCCAAGTGGAATTGTGCTTTCCAACAAGACATTCATTCCCTCTTACATGTCCTTGCATTGGGCAGTGGCATTTAATTCATTAACTTTCCCTCTACATGTCAGAGTTGATGATTTTAAAATTCAATTTATTGTGCACATTCATCAAAATTGCTCAAGCTTCTTCCATTCACATCTTGACAAGTGGCACTTGCCCATTGGGTGTTGAATGATCCCACATTGCTCCATTTTTCTCATTCCCCCATCTTGTCTTTCTATAAATAAGAGGCTTCTCTCCTTATTTTGATCATCCACAATTTGAGTAAACTTATTATACTCAATTTCATCCTCAAGCATCTCTATTTTCATCCATTTATCAAGATCTTTGCTAGGTTATGCAAATTTTTCATCATGGAGTTCAATTGAATCTTCACCAAAGTCGATCACTCATCAACATTGCATTATAGGAGCTGGGAAAGGAAAAAAATTCCACATCAAATTGGCACCAATTCCCCCATGGGATCAAGGGTTTGCATTACATTGAATAATATTTGATAGATTTTGTTTATATTTGCTTATGTTCTTCATCTCATTTCTTGTTATTTGCAATTTAAATGGATTTCATGGGGAATCTTGATACTAACTTGCATTGGATCTAATATTGTGTTTATGTCTTATGTTTTCGCAAGTCTAGGATTGGGGCTCTACAGTATATAACTACCTTCCAAACTGTTGGATTGATTAATAGTTGATTCCAGTTTGTGAACTACCAATATCGCTACTTGTTACCACTATCTGGATGATGAATATAATTTGTTTCTTTATGTGAATCTAAGAGCTATCCTATCTTCATATTGTTCCTAAGCTATTTCTATTATGTGTCAATCTCTGATTCTTATTGCTTTATTTCCTGTGGTGGTCGTGAGCCAACTCTGGTTGTCTTTTGATGTTGTTCAAATGAGCCAACTCTAGTTATCTTTTGATGTTGTTTGGATTATGAAAAAATAATTCACAGCATGACATCGTACATTAATCTGAGCTAATTATTGTTTGCATCTAAGTTGGCACATCACAACCCTTTGCATGTTTTGATCTATTTTGATCATATTTACTTTTGCATGTGAACATCTCCCATCCCTTCTAGTTTATCACCACCCTTCCCACATTGCCATCTAAAATATATGATACGCAGTCGGTCTTCAATCAACCCCGTTCTTCCCTTATGGTCGCTAAGACCTGTCTTCACTTGTCTTTAAAGTACCATCTCCATGGTGCATGCAAAATAGGGGGTTTCCTACATATTTATGTTGAAGGTGTTCCCTTGCCAAGGTTTTCACAACTTTTTTTTTTCTATAGAGGGGGCATGCAAGATGATTGCAGAGATCTTCACCATCCATTAGAGTCAATGATTGTAGAGAATAGAGCCACTTACAGTCATTGGTTGCAGAGAGTGCCACTTGCAATATGTGACACCTACACAAAATATCATTCATTCCTTGCCTCTAAATCCTACTCATTTCTCACCTCATGCCTAAAAAAGGAATTTGGCCTTGCATTAAATGTTTTCATTTAGAGGGTGGTTGCATCTGAAATTTAATTGTACTAAGAAGTTACTCTTGCCACCCTCATTTGACATCTAAAGGTCACTAATAGTTAGGATTTCTAAACTATTTGCTTCATAATATTCTTCTGCAAGCTCTGCACATTTTCACTTTCCCCTAGTTTCATTACAGTTACACAAGTAGGTAGCCTAAAAGGCTCCTCTGTGAACCTATGCATGCACATAAAAATAAAAGCCACTCCACATAAATAGTTGCATGGAGTTTGACTATCTTGCATCCATGCAACATGATCTTCTATAAGTCTAGTAGGAGCATCTTGTTGATTCAAATATTGGAGGGTTGGGGATAAAAATAGATTAGAAAAGGCATAGTAATTGTGCATAGTGAAAAGCACATGGGTCGATACAGTGACTAGATTCATTTTGTTTGATGCATTGGTGATGTTAAATAGCATATATATGAAGATAATTGATGCTAGCAAATCTTGTTTTCCAACATGGCGAAATCTACTAGGCATGGAAAAACTTCTGCTATTTTTAGACTCTAGCAGTTTAGTTTTTAAAGTGTTTTTTAAAGCTTAGTTTTTATGTTTTCATTGAATAAAGCATGTGTTGCATGCTTAGTTTAGAATATTTTTAGTTTTCAGGATGCTCTAACCATATGTTAGGAAATGGGAAGTTGTTTTCAACAAAGGATGGAACTTTCAAGTCAAAGATTTAGTTTGGTGATGATAAATCATTGGAGGTTGCTGCAAAAGGAGCTATGGAGGTTCACACAAAAGAAGGTATGAAGAGTGTTAAAGACATTTATTACACGCTTGAGTTAAAACATAATTTGTTAAGTGTTGGACAATTGTATGAGAAGAACTATAGAGTTGTCTTTGAAAATAAAAAATGTACAAGGTAATATGATAAGAGTTAGGGCAATAGAGTGGTCACAGTTGTGCCTATGACAAAAAATAGGATGTTTCCATTGAGATTTGGTGAACATACCAACAGCCTTGCCAATATGGCATATGAGGATAAAATTTGGTTGTGACATCTCAAGTATGGGAATTTAAATTTTCATAGTTTGAAGCTTCTGAGCTCACAAGCATTAGCTTCTGGTTTGCCCAAGGTTGAAGAACACAAGGAGGTTTGTGAAGGATGTGCTAAAGGAAAGC
>VDFB02200065.1:0-20781 GCA_007258455.2 Sequoia sempervirens
CAAAGCAAAAGTGAAAAAGGTGAAAAATAAACTAAGGGTTGGTAAACTGGGCGCCCCCAGTCAAGATAGGCGCCCAACCTTTTGAAGGGTGAAAGTTCACTTTTTGACAAAAGTGTCTCCAGAAGACCCCTTTTCATTTTCAGTCAGCTTCGCGATGAGCACAAACATTCAGCGATCCGACGTCCGAAGCTCAAAATTTGACAAGATCATCTGTCGAAGAGAAGTTAATGAAGAACTTGGAAATCAGAAAAATGGCTAACACTGGAGAAGTTGGGCGCCCTTAGAAGGAAAAGCCTCCCGTGAATTCGGAGGTCGAAATCAAGTTTTTAGCAGGAGGTGCCTCCAGAACATCTTTTTCAGAATCAGTCAGGCTTCGCCGTGAATCACTCAGCTCGTCTGTCGGGTTGATCTGTCAACGAGAAATCAGAGGCGAAGTGGCATGTTAAAATGAAGAAAAGTTGAAAAAGTTGAAATTTTGACTAACACTGGTGAAGTTGAGCGCCCCTCTTGGAGAAAGGCGCCCAAACCTTCATGCCTTAGAAGATTTTTGAGATTTTCAAAATTTCAAAATTTGCAAAGGAAGAAGATGGCGTCCAAACTTGAGAAGATAAGATTTAGGGTTTTGAAATAAAAGCAGAAAAAAGAAAAACCTAAAATCAAAACCTAAGTCTATTTAACTCTTCTTTTCAATGTATTTTTCATTATTTTTGCAGGTAGCATCCAGAGGAGAAAGTTGGAGCAGCAAGTTTGAAGAATTTTTGTGATTAAAGAATTCATAGTTGCTGGTTTTATATCAGATTTTTCAGACCAGCAAGCATAAACCATTGTTCTTTCAAGATTTCTGTTCCAGAAGATCAAGTTTTTCAAGCAGAAAGCCAAGGCTTTCAATTTTTCAGTTATCTAGGTCTTTTTGCCTCCACCTTCTGAAGAATTTTTCAAGAACTTCATCAAGGATTGCAGCAAGTGCTTTTTATGCTTGCGTAATGGGTGAAAACCTCGGTGCATTAGGAATTCAATACATCGGGTCCTTTTTCCAAATGTCCAGGTCTTAGAAGAAACCCATGCTCATGACTTTTCCAAATCCTAGGGTTGGCTGCTTTTTTGATCAATCGTCAGGGTTTTACAAATCTAATCAACTAGGTCCATTTCTAATCATATTCTAAACAAAACCCAGGTGCCAGCTTTTTCGGTGAAAAATTGAAGAAATTAGGTTTTGCTACTTTTTAGATCAAAATTCAAGATTTTCAAAAGCGGGACGATGGGTTGTCTTTGGCTGTCGTCATTGAACCAAGAAACCCCATATCTCGGAAAAATTTCTCAAAATTACGTCCGGATTCAGGCTTTAAAATCAGCATTCCCAAGCCAGAAGTGATTTGTCCAAGACTTACTGCAATACGAACCCGAGGGCGAGTTTACAGTCATTCTTCAAGTTTTCTGAAATGGAGTACACTCCTAATGTTTTCAAGTCCGAATCAGCACTTTTTCATAATTACATCAAAACAGCTGAGACAGACTTGCATCATGTCAAGCCGGTGTTCGACCTACACGCCTTGGAGAGAGCAGGCAACACTTCAATCAAGAACTTGGGTCATTCTGGACTCCTCGCAACAGCGTCTATTCCTATATCAGTTCAGAGCCTTGAGTTCGTAATCGCTTGCATTAAGCATTACAACCCGGCTACTAGGGAGATCCAGTCAGCGGATGGCAGGTTGATTTGCAGTTTAAAGAAGCGACATAGTTGAAAAGTGTTTTACCATTTATGGCACGAAGTGCTTCTTCGAGGGATGAGTGTGAAAAGATGTGGAATATGCATAAGGACAAATACAGCAAGAAGATTGCCCAGAGATGGATGAAAAAAAAACATAAGACATTGCCCAAGAATGTCGGACGAGGGGAGTTCAAGGACGAGGTTGCCATCATCATCACTTTGCTCAACAGGGTCACTGGTTCCGAGGATGCCACCAAGTTCCAACCTTGGATGTTTTATGCCATACCTCACATTATGAAGAAAACCGAGTTTTATGACTGGCCTACTTTGATTAGTGACTGCCTACATCAACAAATAACAGAATCTTTCCAGTTTCATGTATTTCACATGGTGTCATATCTAGTCTACCTGGTGGCCTATCAAGGTCAATTCAGAGGATTGAACACCGAGGGATCTTTGAGCGTTCAACACATATATAATTATTATCCTCAGCTGGAGTTCACAAAGTGGTTGCACCACTACAAAAGGGTGAACGAGGCATTCTTGATGTACACGGTGCGTGACTTAGACAATGAATTGCACGTCCGCATCTCTTCAGTTGCTAGGGCAGCAATGGCGGAATGGGCAGATTGGTTTATACAGTTTCCTACCTTTACCTATCTCAGGGTTTATGGTTATTCAGGTGCCCCGCTAATGTTGCCAAGGTATCTGTCAGACGAGGTCATCTTCATGGAATTCTTGAGGCAAGCTCACGGTGTTCATACAGTCTTGAGAAATAGAAAGAAACCCTCTCTTCACTTTCCATTAGGATTGGGTATTTATACATGCAGGACTGCTGCAGATGCCAGGACAATTGGAGAAGAATTAGATAAATTCGGTCTCAAACCCTACAGTGAAAGGCAGTCATTTGATCCTCATGGTGTCTACGCTGGCCGGTTGGAGAAGAACTACAATCACATACCCGCACTTGAAGATTTTTGGGCTAACTGTGCAGATGAGTTTGAAGTGCGAAGGCGTAGTTACAGCAGGTTGACTCTCCATCAGATGAAAGATTGTTTGAATGAAGACATTGAAGGACTCTCCGATGATGATGAAGATGTGCTTCTACCAATGTACACTCAGAAAAGAATCGAGGATCAGCCTCTTCCACAAGTTAATTGGGCAAACAAGGAATCTCTTTCAGTTGAAGACAAAACAAGACAAGTCATTGAGTATAGTAAGGTTTTCTTAGTGCTTAAAAGGAAGAACTCTATTCCAGTAGCAGAGCCGCCAAGGATAATTCCCTCTTCTTCTACAGCACAGTCAAAAGGAAAGGGTAAAAGTCAGTCTCAAGATGGCGTCGAAGGATGTAGATCAAATAAAAATGTAAAGAGAAGGTTGGATTTCTCAGGCATAGTCATACAGGAACAGCCTACGGTTGATTCAGAAGTTCCTCTTGACGAGCCCATACCTCAGAATGAAGCGGAGGAGCCACCTTCAACACATGTTCTTGTACCTTTGACGGGTTCGTCACCAATTCATATTGATCTTGATATCGAAGATGATGAAGAGATCGCAGCAGTACCTCCTGAGGAAGTTAGTAGAGATACTACGGTGTCTTGGCTTGAGAACTCCTTAGGAAGGGTTAGGAGAAGGCCTTCATATCAAGTGAGTGTTGATGATCTCGATAATATCTATCAGGAACCTCCTAAGAAGAAGGCAAAGAAGCAAGTTCATTTTGATAGGAATCCTGATAACGAGATTGTTGTAGAGACTGCTGTGCCTCCAGAAGATAAGAATAGAGATGAGGTGAACATGGATGATTTTGTAATGGTCAAGGCTAATCTTGGTAGAAATACCGGACATGCAGATTTGAGTCTCTTCAAAGTTGTATCCGAAAACCTACATGAAAGAGTGCTTAAAGATGGAGAAGACAAAGCAGCCCTCAAGGCCGAAAATCAACAGCTTAAGCTTTTTATTTCTAACCTTGCTCGTGGTTCTTCACAGGCAACCCAGTTGCTGCCCCAGGTCTTAGAGACACCAGCTGATCATCATCAGTTAAGACAGCTGGTCATATGTGGGAAAGAGACTCAGGAGTGGATCGAGAGCTTCATTGCCAGAGGAAAGGAGATCTTGGCTCGGATGTTCCAGTTGAGAGAGAATGCTCATAAACTTCGTCAAAGCATCCAAGGATTTGAACAAACATGGGCTGAAGTAAAACCTAGGCATGAGATTATCATTGTTGATTTAGACACAGCCTACGGTTCAGCGGTTTCAAAGGAGCACAAAAGGCAAATCCTTGCTTGGAGAGAACGTCATGTTTTCAAAGTTAAAACCTATGAGAGGATATCTGAAGAATTCATCACCTACAGGCAAAGGGTGGTTGAAGCTCTCCTTTTCATCAGTGAATTTGTCATAGAGATCCCCTCTCAGTATAGTCTTGAAGATGGTTCTTATGTCGGGCTTGAGGAGGTGCAAAATCAGTTCCAGAACGTTGTTCATAGTTGCAGCCCAGTTGGCGGAAGGATAGGTCATGTTTCAATGATGTCGGCAAAGTTCAATAAAGCGGCCAATGAGATTGAAAATTTCCTAAGATCTATTGCAGATGCTGAAGATATTCTTGAAAAGCGGTGTTTTGCTGTTGATGGCATAGATGCACCGAACCGGGACACAATCTCAAACTTCCTAGCGGATGTGATCGAGCTTTAAAGCAGCTTTCTTCTAGAAACTTTCTTTCCCGCTTTCTTTCTATTCTTGGAATAATCTTTATCCATTCTTTGAGGGTAGAAAGAAGATAAGATGTAATAGTTGGCGTTTCCCGCTTTTTCTGCTTTCTAGGGTTTTATCTTTCTAGATTTAGTAATAAAGCTTGTTTGTTGAGCAAGCCCTAGATTGTGAAAACAAGGAGATTTTAGGGTTCCCTACTCCTCTGCTTGTCTATAAATAGGAGCAACTGCTCATTTTATTTTCTTTACTTGGTTATTGTGATGGCAGCGAACTATTTTGCCTTCTATTTGTTATTAGGTTTGGGTTCCGGTTGTATTGTGATAAGCAAATTGTTGAGCCTCTTTAGCCAACAAGGAGTTAGTGAGATTGTTGTTTTCTATTGTGTTAAGAATAAGTTTGCAAGCCTCCTTAGCTGCAATTTCTTATTCAAGGCATGTTAGAAGGGAGTTTTGTTTTAGAGATTTGAGTAATAAAATCATGAGCCTCTTTTGCCTTGGTCTAAAATCTCAGATTTCCGTTATCTATGTTATGCTTTCATGATCTTTATTTCAGCTTACGGTGAAGTGTGTAGGTGTTTGTTGAGAAAGAGATTGTTAAAGTATTTTTGTCGAAAAATCTACCTTGTTATTTCTAACTTCTCTTGCTCTGCTATTACTAGAGAGGTTAGGAACGTCTTTAGTCTAAGTTAGTCGTAGTTGAACTTCTTATCAGAAAATCTCAGCTGCGGCGTTTGTGTTTAAAAAACCTTGTGCTCTAAGCTGATCCAAAAGATAGGCAACTTAGTTTTAGTTTACTTTCTTTCAAACACCATCAGCAAGGAGGGAGCTTCCTCTAATTTGAAGAAGCGGTTTATCTATGCATAGCTGTCCGTTTCAAATCCATTCAGTCGCGAATTTAAGCATGGCGAGAAATAGGCTGACCACATTTCGCTCACGATAGATCGAGGAGGCGGTTATTAAGTCGCGATGCCATGGCTGATCAGTGCGATCCCTTCGTCTGACCAATCTGTATGTAATGAGGTTGTGTGGGTGTGTACTGTCTAATGGTACCCATCAACTGAGACATCATGTCCATCATATTATCATGCCTTCGTCTAAACTCCTCATCGGTAATATCACCCTCTGCATGCGCCTTCCCTGGATCCCTGCGAGTCTCTGAGGACGTCTCACGTTCTGCCATTAGGGTTGCAACACTGTTTTCACTACCGTCAGAACTGGATCTGTGAATACCAAGTACCCCTGATATTGTCTGACCTTCTGGAATTGGTGGACCTGTCCAGTCTTCGTCTTTGCCTGTTCCTACGCCTCTAATGTACTGAATAATATCTTGGCTCATAAAAGGCAACCCAAAATGCACTGTATTCTGAAAAAGCACAGGATGGCAGGAGATCTGTGCTCTGATACCACTGTCAGAACCCCGATGGTTCTCAATTCCGAAACCCTAACTGTTTTGTGTGTTTTTGCAGATTTCTGGTTTTTTTGAGTTTTTGAAGGTTTTTGACAAAATGCTAAAAGCTGCGATTTAACTAAAAATTGCTTGGAAATTTCAAATAAAATTCTAGAACTTCAAATACGCTAAGATCTTGCTCAATAACAATAGGCGCATCATTTATTGTTGATTTCAGAGCGTTTACAATAATAAATACGGAGATATAAATGAGATACAATAAATTTATTGGAAAAAACCTGATTTCTCTTTAATGGCGGCTGTAGCAGCAATAACTGCATGTAGAGAATAATTTATCCCTTTTGCTCTCCAGTCACAGGCAGGAAACAACCCCAATACCAAGGCGCCCAAGCTAGAATCACCAGACTCTGAAGAACATATGCGTTTCTCTGGAGATGAGAAGGTACGGCCTGGAAAGTACAGAGGTACGGCCTGCTGCAGCAATAAGAACAAAGTACGGCCTCCCAAGAAACAATGCCAGATCTCTGAAATTGGGTCTCTGATGAAATCGCCTCAGAAGGTAGAAGATTTTCTCTGCAAATCTCTGATGAATCTGTCAATAAATTCAACCTGTGATCCCTGTGTGAAATCACCAAGTGCAAGCTTCAGCTGGTATTGCACAGCCTCAGTCTGCCTGATCTCTGAAGAGTTTTCGTTCTCCAGAAACGATCGTCTGCCAGAAACCCTAGGGTTTGCAAACTCCAATGCTCAGAGCAAGAAAGACAAATTAGAATATCATATCATAATGGTTCGATTTGTCCTTTCTGAGAATATATACTGCCCTTTGAGAAATTCGACCCAAGCTCTTTTAATTAATCATTTAAATAAAATTGATTTATTTCACCTTTGATACTTAGGAGAAATATTAAATAATTAAATGGCGCCTCAATTTAATGAATAATAAATATTCACTAAGTCAAAAATTAATACTTTATTATAAAGTATAATAAATACTTTATAACTGGGCAATTTAATTAAATATTTAAATATTTCAATAAAGTGACTTTAATATAAAGTCAAATTATTAAATATTTAATAAATCATTAATTACTCCTTATTTCTCCGTCTGATCAACAAACTGCTGAACCGGGTCGACTCTGAGCTGAAAGGTTGAACCAGGTGCCCTGCCCAAAATAGCAACTTCCGCCTGACCTAACTTTCTAAAAATAGAAAGTTCCTGAAAATGCACTCTGGAAGATTCTGCGAAGGCCCAACCTGACACAACTGCGAAACTGGAGCTACCAAACACTGAGTAACTGCCCCAGATGATCCTCTGCACTCTCCTGCCAGCCTACGAGGATCGAATAATAGGCTAACCTCCTCGACAAACAGTGTCAGCTAAAACGGGGACATGAAGCATGGGAATAGCACTGCCCTAGTTCCAAACTAGCAAGTGTGCAAGGACGATGACGCAGAAGAAGACAGTTGTGTGAGTCTAGTGCTTCAAGACCAATTTGATGATTCTTCATGTGAAGCATAAGTTGTACATAAGTCCGATAGTCCACATAATTTGGAGAACCAATTGAAGGTTAATGAAGATAAGATTGTTGCACCATTGACACATTATGATAGAATTCACAAACTAATTGAAGAGCACCTTTGGAAGGCTCAACTTGAGAGAAGACAAAAAGGTATTGAAGAAGAATCTTCCCATGCTAGTTTACAGGTAATCAAAGAAGCCCTGGTGGCAATGAAATCAGACTATTTACATCTTCTTTCAAATCGTGACCATCTCCTCAACCTCATTGAAATCTACTCAAATGCATTCAGAGGGAAAGAGGAAGAAGTTGACCATCTTACCTTTGAGCTTATGAACACTAGGAGTTCCTTGGAGTCCACTCAACTGGCCCTTCAGGAAGCAGAAATTCAGATTGATGATCTTTGCTTACAATTGAGTATGGATCAGTTTTCTTTACACAAAGCGGAAAATCCTATTGCAGCCACATCCAAAGTTCAAGAAAGTGACACAAGGATTATGGAGATCAAACAAATTGTTGGAGGGTTTGATGAACTCTATAAGAATGAAATGTTGCATAATGATTTCAACACTTCCCATATCGGAGAGGTTCAGTATGTTGATAAAGATTCAAACCTGCTTCAGGATCATTTATCATATGATGGTGTAGCGTGCAGCCATGAGATAGTAGATATAATAGGTCATGGAGGCAAATTTCAGTGTGATACACTTTATGAATAGATAATGATGAACACCTTGAAATGGGAGAAGGTATGAATGAGATCCATGAAGACACCAATGAAAGGTATGAACTGGTTGCAAATTCTATGACTGCGAACAACAAACCAATATCTTCATATGATTTGATTCCTCATGAGATGATAGATGAAAATTTTATGGGTCACATTGGTAAAGTACCTCATCTTGTTGATAGTTGAAATTTTATGGCTAAGCATGAAGTGGTGTTTGTTTGCCCAAGTCATTCACATGATATGATATTTCATAATAGTTTTACTATACTTTTTAATTCATGAAAACGCATAACTACAATGGGCATCAAATTGAGGAAGGGTGTTCAGACTTGGTTCTCTCGGTTCATACTTACAAATTAATGTGTAAGGGCTTTATATGGTGTTGATCATGATATTTTCAGACTTTGATTGATGTTAATTGCTGATTGCATGGATTGGTGTGCACAGGTTTGTCACTATAGCATCTGGAATTGGAATGCTAATGAGACATTACTGATTTATGACAGCTATTGCCTTAGCATCTCTACGCAGTTTATGTCAACATCAGTTTATGGGCAGATGGACTTTGAGCACTTACAGCCTTTTTGGAAACTGGTTATGGGAGGATTTATAAAGTTTGAGCAGTTATTACTAGCCCCCACCAGTGTGAGTGATGGATATTGCAAACGGTTCAAGTTGTTGATGGATATATCCATAGATGTTATTGTGGTAATTGCAGTCGATTAGATGAGTTGGTGTGCTCAATATGAGCATATTGACACTTGGGGATTAGGTGTTGGTGAGAGGTTATTAGTCTATGATTGGGAGGGCATTGTCAGGATGTATGATTCTGGGGATGACACCATTGTTATCGGCTTCCGGTTAGGGACTGATTGGTATCACTTTCGAGATAATGTGAAGAGATATGCTAGGGGTTGAGCAGATCATACTTCGTGTTGCTTAGGATCGTGTTAGACAATGGGATTGCAGACGTGGGCTTCACTGGGACGCCTTGGCAAGAGATTTTTCATCATTCAGATTTTAGCCCTCGTAGGTATTCCAGTTTGGGTGTTGTTGATGTTCACTTAGGGAAAGATGAGTTTGTTGTTTTTATCAGAGTAGTGCAGGGACATGGTGGACATTTGTAGAGATTGACTTGGGATCCTGGTATTACACTTGGGTTTAGTAGGTTTCAGTTGGTTGCTACTGTGGCTACCTTCGCATTGCTTGAGGACAAGCAATCTTTGGGAAGGGCGGACTGTAATGTCCCCATTTTTGGGTTCTCTTGCTTTGCTGTTGGAGATGGTTTTTTAGGTTTGTGCATGCTTGATCAAAAGGGTAATTTGATGTTACCAATGAGCTTAGTTGGTTTTGAGGTGTTCCACGATGCTTTTGAATGTTATTTCTGACTTCCGGTTTGGGCTCCAAGATTTTTGGAGGGAGCTTCTATTTATAGAATGTAATGTCCCCTTCTCAAGCGTGATGAATTCAGTTGACTGTTGGCCTATTCCGAAGACCCGTAGGCTACTCGGAGGGTAAAATTAGGGTTTCCCGTTTTGGAGGTTGTTGTTGCTCGAAATTTGGAGATTGACTTGCGGATTCTTTCTGGGTTTTCAGAGAGCTTCGCAGTGATATGACTTTTAGTGCAATCCGAGCATCTTCTGGAATTTACTATTTTTAGTAAATTCTATTTATGGCAGTGGTCCTGTGGTTTTCAGTGCAGTTGGCTCTCTTCTTCAGCCAGTTCAGTTGGTTTGATCATTTTTGGCCTTGGGATGTGTTGATGTAATGCTTTATCATCCATCAACAACACGAATAAAAAATGTCCAAAGACACTCTATCCTCTTGAAAAACCCACGATATGTGATTAAGAGAAAATCATATGGATTAAGGTTTCTTTAGTCGGTCTCGACGGTGGATAAGCTCAATGGTTGTGATATGGCTGGTAATAAACAAGGGGACTTAATAGAAATCTTCACAAGTTGGGACTTAGGAAATTTATCATTAAAGGCTCTCAATTAGGACTTTCAATGGATCTTAAAAAAATGGCAAAAGGATAGGGTTTAGGGAATCTAGTCTATGCCTAAGAACTCAAGAGACAGTAAGGACTCGGTGAAGAGAAATAAACCACACTTTGTTTCGCCTCCTGCAGGACAACATACGCAAAATGGGTGCAATCTTCAAGGGGTTTGTGAGAATAATTTTCAAACCTCGAATGAGGTTGAAGTTAAGCTTCCACGTTTAAGAGCTCAGGCTAACTTTACAAATCGAATGCAAATCATCCATTCGAAAAAAGTATGAGCTACACTTCACCATTGAATCAATACGATCAATCTCTCATTCAATTAACAACTTTTCAAAGCAAATTCTACCTAATCTAACTTTAACTCTAATCTATGGCGGAAGATAATATGTAACCTCGCTTACTATTCAACAATAAGAAGTTATTCAAGGCAAATCATGCTCAAGAGCTTTTATCATTCAAAATAGTCTCAATGCGACAATATACATAATCTGTCTCCACACAAAATGAAAATGAGAGAGCACTAGTTTATATAGAGCTCCAAAAATGAAATGAAGGGCCGAGATTAAAACAAGATCAACGGCCGAGATTATTACAACCAAACCCTAATTAGGGTTTCCCAAAATAACAAGAGTTAACCATCAGAAAACTATCAGAAAAGTGGCAGTTCCAGCTATAATCTAGGAGAGGCGTCCTTATCCATCTGAATAGCATTGTGCTTGGCGAATCTGGACACTACTGCAATGACCTCGTCCATCGTGACAGGAGGCAACATGCTGATCCGGAATTCAAGTCCGTCCAACTTCTCAGCACATCTAGCAAAAGTACCTTCCCAATCTGCCTCCTGCTTCTCAAAATCCTTCCGAATGGATGAGAGTCTTGCCACTCTCGCAAAGTCTTGTTTCAAGAAAGGTCCAGTGGTCGAGAAGAAAGCTTCTTGAACCTTATGCTTCAATCTCTCTAACTGCATGTCGTTCTCCCGGATGACTTCACGGTCGAACACATCTGTAGTTATCATGCAAATCTTCTCCTGGATTTTCCTGACCTGTTCTTCAATTCCAAGTCCATCGACTCTTGCCCTCTCCAAGACTTCTTCTCGTATTGTCACTGCCCAAAACCAGTGATGAAAATCATATGCTGCCCCTGCAGCAATCACTCTTTTATCAACTAACTCCTCTCTCGGAGTGCTCTTCAAAACTCTAAGGCTTGGAATAAGCCTTTCTTGCATATCCGGGATACCTTCCCATGCCTCCGCCATATCCATCAACCTGGAAAGAAACGAAGAGGTTCGCCCATAAGCCAGTGCCAACTTTTCCATGAACAAGGCCGCTTTCGTGCCTTCACTTGCCATCCAGTCTTGTGCTTCCCTGGCCGTCACCATTCCGTGCTCGACTTCCCTAGTCACCTCCTGTGATGAATTGAGGAGAGGAGGAACGGTCGCATTGCCCTGATCAAGTGGCTGGGTCAAATGCTGTATATATTCTTTGAGACGTTTGACCTCCTTTTTATACTCTTTCTTCTTGGTCACTTCCTTTTCCAGTCTCGCTTTAATGGTCGAGACGGAATTATCTAGCTCTTCTACTTCCTGACCTTTCGAGGTCGGACCAAGGTCAACAGTGGTTATAGCGTACTCCTGTGGAGTGATTTCGTCCTGTGGCTTGTCCACTGTAGGCACTGCAATGTGCACGGAACGGTTGCCTGTCTCGTTCCTTTGAATGGTGGAGAACTTCTTGGCGGGCTTCTTGACAGCAACTTGTTCTAATCTTGCCAAGAAATCGGCAGTATCATCCTCTTCTTCTTGTTGAGCCTCAGCAGGCACCTGGATTTTCATCCTTTCCAACAGCCAGTCTGGAATGGTCGACTGTTCAATACCATCCTCTACTTGAACCTCGTCCTCGTTTGGAACATCCACTATCCCTCTGAGGGCGGAAATCATTCCTTCCTCCAAGTCATTATCCCGGACTTCCATGTCATTGTCTGAACCTAAAATTTCTGTGCCTGTTGGTGACGCAGGCTCTTCATCATCTAGTTGAATGGGTTCATCGTTTACTTCCTGGGCTATAAGAGGTTCGAGCATTTCGACCAAGGAGTCGTCTATAGTAGCCACAAACTGGTCAATGATCCTGGATGCTGCTGACCGAGAAGGTTCTCCTTTATGCCTCTTGGAAACAGGCTCTGCACTTGGCATTATTTCTTTTCTTTTCTCTCCAATCCCGACCAAGTCCTGATGGGATGCACCAGCATTAGAGGAATATGATTCTGATTCGCTCAACAGATCATATGTGAGCGTGATTCCTTTCTGTCTCAATTCCTGAACATGATAATCAACCCACCACTGAGAATATTTCGTTACTGGCCTCATTAGGGTGGCTAGGTCTGCGTGCTCTGGCTCTGACCATTTCACTGGAGGGAGAGGTCAGCTTTCCTCAAAGCGAGGCTGGACGTGGTTTCCATCATCTTGAAGCTGATCAGGCACTCGACAGAACTCAATTGTTCTCATGAAATCCAAGGACATTCTGGACCACATTTTCCGTCTGACCTCATATTCATCGGCAGCATTTGCCCAATAATCTTCCAGTTCCATCCTGTGCTTATATTTTCTCCCTTCCACTGTCCGGATATTATGATGTGGGTCATAATTGACCCTGGACTTGTATGCCGTGAAAGGGTACCATTGGATCTCTAGTCTTGCACTTTCAGCCGCCTGTGCTGATGGACAGTACTCTAGCATGTTCCCAATGAAGAATGGGAATGTGACGGACGCCTTCTTGGTCGGCCTCTGAATATTCTGGTACTCTTCTAATTGTCTTAAAACCTCGAGCAATATCATCCGATTAGTCGGATAGATAGGCAATTTATAGGGATTTCCAGTGAATCCCTGGATCCTAATATATGTGAATTTAGGGAACTGGATGAACCAAGACCCATATTTGCTGATAAGACTTTTTGCTTCATGGCTCAGCCTTTGATGCACTCCTCCTTGAAGCTTTCTGGTGATATGCATTAGGAATGCATCATGCACCCTCCTGAAGTGAGTCTTCTCCTTCAATTGGAGCTGAGGATAGCAGTCGTAAGGCCTGAGCTCGTTCTCCCCGTTGCCAATTTTGCCTTTGCAGATCAATCCTGGATACTTGTATGATCTGGCCAACAGGTATATCACATATGAACTCATGTGAAAAGACTTGGTCTCTTCAAGGTTGATCAGTTGCTCATGGAGGTTGTCACTTATCATCCGTGACCAGTTGAACATTTTGACTCCAGAGGTGATCTCGTCGATGAAATAGTACATCCAGCTCTCAAAGAAGGCGCCCTGGGTTGCCAGCAATTCTGTTAAGCATCAGCACAATATCTCCGAAATCTTCCTTGAAATCCGTGCGGTGAGGTCTCTTAGGCAACTTCTTGATTGACGGCTTTGGCTTGTCCATCCAAACCTTGTTGACTGTTGTGGCGCACAAATCTGACTTGCTGTCATATAGCATTTTGGCCTCTTCTTTGGTCTTATAGACCGTTCTTGAATGCTCTGGAATGCCGAAGGTCTCCTGAATTGCAACTTCGTTCAAGTGTGCCAAGACTCTTCCGTCAGGGGCGATGATCTGTCTTTTCTGGGCATCATAATGGCGAGCACATTCTACCATTAACTCTGCACAATCCATTGCCGGAGGGAATCCAGCTGCTTGGAATATCCCGTTTCTGACCATTCGTCTGGCTATTGCTGTGGGAAGTCCCTTCTGACCGTATACTCTTCTCTTGAATTCGTCAAAATCCACATGTCCGAGGTCAGTATCCACGACATTCTTCCACTTTGAGATGACTTTGGTCTCTTTCTGGGCACCCTTGCTGGCAAACTTCATTTTCAGCTTCCTGGATAATCCGCCTGCCGTGTCCGTCAACCTGCAGTCATAAAAGTAACATTAATATAAAGACCTTTAAAATAATTTAAACCTCGTGCCATGGATTCGAAAATTGACTTTCAGCTGGTTAAATAATTAATTTGCTGCGAAAAAGCAAGCTGAAAGTGACTTGAATGGAATTGAAAATTTTGCCAGAGCTTCGTCAAGATGACAGTACATGAAAAGATAGCAAATTTGATTGACCAATCACCAAACCTCAGTGAAGGAACGTTAAATGCAAATCAGATTTTAAAAATCTGATTTTTTTGAAAAGTGCGCCCCTCTTCAAGAAGAATTCAGCTTTGAATAATTCTCTTTTTCTTTTCCCGCGAAAAATTCCTCAGCATAACACTGCTTCTCTCTCTGGAAAATTCGACTTTGCTTATTGACGAATTAATTGCCTGACAATTTCGAGAAAGATTAAATTTCTCTTCAGCCGTGTGTGGAAAAATGAGTTGCTGAAACTCATTATAATGCTGAAGGATTGAATTTGATTTAGCAACTGCCATATTCTTTCTCGATCTCGATTTGTTTTCATTTATCCAAACAGGCAAGTTTCCTTTTATCTTCCGACAAGGATCAGTCTCGAACTTATCCGGACAAATCTTACTGATCTTCAAAAAATTCGATTTTTTTATTTAATGTTTATTTTTTTGATTTTTCAACTTTTTAAATAAAACATTAAATAATTTAATTAAATTCATGGTGAATTTAATTTTCTTCTTGTCGGATTTCATCTCCGCCTGGCGTGCTTTACTTTCGTCCGATTCGTGTCTGGCAATTTTGATTTTGTCCAAGGCATTTCAAATTTCCAAATAGTTGAAAATTAATTATTAAAATATTAAAAATATTTTAATTAAATCCAACCCGTTCGTCTTGGACCCATGGCTATCTCGATTTTCCTCCATTTTTTCTTGGCTGAGAGTTTATTTTCCAATTTCGTCCTTAATTTCGTCTAGCCAAACCAAATCTTAAGCCATTCCGTCGAAAATTTAATTGCCAGATCCCTATTTTTCTTTGCCGAGGCGAGATTTTAAGCTTATTTTGTTCTGCCAAAGTCAAATATTTCCTTGCTCAGTCGAATTTTTCTAGGCAAAATCCTTGTCCGAATGTCTTCGTTAGGCGAATTTCCTTGATGTCTGACATATTCTTCCTCCTTCTGGCCAAGGACGATCCTTCCTTTCTCCCTGCCTTGCGCATTTTTCTTGGGTCAAAGTTGACAATTTCTTCGCATTTTCTCCATACTTAGGCAAATTTTACCTCTTTTCCTCATCGTGTTAGGCACATTCCGTTTTATTCTTTGCCATATCCTGATCATCTTTAGCACATGTCCTTTCAATCTTGGCATTTGTCTTCTCGAAAGTGTCACAATACTTGGCCAACGTCTTCATTTCTCATCCCTTTGACGCCGACATATTCTTCCTCCTCTGCCAAGGACGATCCTTCCTTTCTCCACGCCTTGGCATTTTTCTTTGGTCAAAGTTGTCAATTTCTTCGCATTTTCTCCATACTTAGGCAAATTTTACCTCTTTTCCTCATCGTGTTAGGCACATTCCATTTTATTCTTTGCCATATCCTGATCATCTTTAGCACATGTCCTTTCAATCTTGGCATTTGTCTTCTCGAAAGTGTCACAATACTTGGCCAACGTCTTCATTTCTCATCCCTTAGCCTCTTCACTTAGGCAAGTATTTCGAACTTTTTCTTGGACTTGGCATTGACACTTAGCCAAAAATCATCATCTTATCATCTTAGGCGGACCTCCTTGACATTTTGGACGGGCATCATGAACTTCTTTGGTACCTTGCTAACCTCCTCCAAGTATATGGCGGACTTTGTAAGTCTTTAGGATGAACATCTTGGATGTCCCTGTAGTGGATGGCGGACTTTCTTAACACTTTAGCATTTGTTCTTATCATTTTATCCCTTTGGAAAGGATTTTCCACCTTTTAGGCTCTCATACTTAACCAAATTTCGAAATTCTCCTTAGCTGGGCGCCAACACTTAGCAAATATTTTGATTTTTCCTCACTTTCATGCCTAGGCGGACTTTCAATAGCTTTCAGCCAAGTCCCACCTTTCAAGGGCGGACTTCACAAGCACTTTGGACGAGTCTTCAAGCTTAAGGCGGACTTTGAAGGTCTTTAGCACATCAAGGGCGGACTTTATGACTCTTTTGGACGTCCCTCTTGGCAGATGGCGGACTTTGAGACCTCTTAGGACGAACCTCTTAGTGGATGGCAGACTTCCAAGGGGTCTAGGATGAAGATGGCGGACTTTAAAGGTTTTTAGGATGTGCATTTTAGTGGATGGCGGACTTTAGATGATGCTTGGACAAGGATGGCGGACTTTGGAGGATGCAAGGATGGTCTTGGGCGGACTTTGCAAGGTCCAAGGATATGTCTTCAATATGCAGGGATATGCCTCCCAGGTGCTGGGCGGACTTCATGACTTCTTTGGATATCCCTCTTAGCTGCTGGGCGAGTTCCATGACCTTCCAGACCTTTCTTACACCTTCCTTTGTCATTCTTCCATGGCGAATTCTCCAGATTTGAACAGATTTCTCACAAACTTCACCATTTTAGAGCCGATTTTTATGATTTCAACCTCAGATCTGGTTGATTTTGAACTGGTTTTGACTGGTTTTTCCAGATTTTTGAACGTTTTCAGTCTGATTTTCATGCTTTTTACTTGTTTTTTCCAGATTTTCAAAAAAATTCAATTTTTTTCATTTTGATTTTCTGAGAGTTCTATTGAGTTTTTCGAACTTCCGAGTGCATTTTCAGAACTCGGGACCTTTCTATAAATAGAAACCTTCCAAAAATAGAAACTTTCCAAAAATAGAAACTTTCTAAAAATAGAAAAAGCAACCCTAAAAAATAGGGAACCTCGTTTGGTCCAAAAATGTCAAAAATGAAAAATCGAAAAAGCAACTTTTCCTAAAAAAATAGGAAGTCTCAGAATTGGCCGAATTCACAGTCGATCTTCGTCTCTTGGGCCTTCTGAGCGCTTCCTTGACGTCTACGCACTGATTCAAGCATGAATTATTGACTCGGCTCGGGCAACTCTCGGCAAACTGACTTGAAACTCTTAGCAAAGTGATCTCTCAACTTCCAAGGGAGATGTAACCCTAAAAACTAGCGTGCATCAGGGGTCCCCATCAAATGATGTATGTGTGAAAAGGTCACAACAGGATGCTTTTTGGAGAGATAAGTTCAATTAATTTAAATAATGTTATATTTTAATGTTAACCCCCTTGGCCTAGCTTCATCACTTCAAGTTGTTCTAAAAAGGTGGTCTTCATGGATGGACGCCTCATTGAGGTAATTTTATATTTTATAAGGTAAAAAATGAAGCTTGAGTTTGGGGCGCCAACTTGAGGAGAAGATGAAATTTTAATTAATTAAAAGGTCAAAATAATGCTTGCAAGCTTAGGGACGCCATCTCTTGGAGGGAAATAAGTTTATTTCAAATTTGAAAGTTAGGGCGCCTCTTCTAGAAGCTTCTGGAGATTCCATGTTGTGCCTTTATAAGGAGACCTCTTCTCTTCATTTCTTCATCTTATGACTTTAGTAATGTTATGCTGCCGAAATGGTACTGGGACTGCTTCGAGGAATAAATGCCTCCTAGCCTTGGCTCGACTTCTTGCTTGAAAGATAGCAACTAGTGGAGATGTTAGATGATAGTTGAGTGGATTTGTAGTGAGTTTTGGCATTGTAGTGATTATTCTGCATCTGTAGTTGTTTCCTTGCATTTTAGTGAATTTTCTAGAATTGCTGATTATCTTGGCTGAATGTGAGTTTCATTCATAGATTTGGAAATAAAAATTATCTCATTCTGGGTATTGTCTCATTGAGTTTCTTTGGCAAGGGCCACCCTACTTGACAGGTTGCAGATTTTTTAACAAAGAAATGAATTTTAAAGAAAGAAATCGCCCCTCCTTGGGGGCCGTACCATTTGGGCTCTCTTGAAATTTGTGCAAAAATTATATATCAGTTTTTGGGTCAGTTTTATGGTCCTTGTTTGGGCGCCATCATTCTAGGAGGCTATTGCATTTCATTCGAAGTCATTTGGGTGAGTCTAGTGTGAGTTGCAAGTATTTTAGTTGGGTTTTGTGTTGCTGGTTATGCATTTTCAGTCCATGTTCTGTCAGATCAGACTTAGGTAAATGCAATTTGGTGAAGGGTTTGTGACCGGGAAGTCCCCTTGGGCTTTGGAGAGATCTTAGTTCATTATTGCAGCATTGAAGAACTTCTAATCTTGTTCTTTGCAGGCACTCTCTATTACTTTGTAAGTTCAACAGTAGTACTGTCAGCACTTCTTAATCTATCTCTTCATGCTTTTGTAATACCCGCTGAATAAGTAGAAGAGGCTGGCTTTCCGCCTATCTTACGATTTGAATTGCATTGTAGTTCTTAGTATCTCCGCCATATGGTAGCTCCATTCCCACTCTGGGTTGGAAAGCACATCCTTGGCGCCGAGTTTACTTTCAGCATTGTAATTAGTAGGGACCCTCTGACCATATGTCCATCCACCTTGGACACATTCTTGGTTAGAGTTACTCAGTTTTAGCAGTGCACTTAGATCCTCTGACCATATGCTCACACCTTGCCCAACTCGGGATCCTGGTGTACATTCTTGGTTAGAGTTAATTCCGCATCGTTTGGGTTTTCCAGCTAACCTTAACAGGTGCATATTGTTTGTAATTGCATTCAAAAAATTGAAAAAATTGGTTCGGAATATTTCATAGAAAGTCACCCGATTGGCTCCATTTGTCATTATTCTTCATTGAGATTACTCCAGTGCAGTTAGTTTCCGATTCCGATGCATTGTGATAGTTTCCGGAAAATGAGTATATTAATGGCTTTATTTTAATTAATTTACTAAGGTTGCCAAATATTAATTAAAATATTTGAAAGGGCCCTTAGTGCTATAGCTCGTCAGAATCGAGATGAAATGTTTTAAATTATGGATGTATTAAATGGGGACCTTGTGTGTCAAATTATCATTATTTTAATAAAAAGGTCTTTTTTGGAGCTAAAGGGGAGTTTTAATTAAAAGTGAATTTTAAATAGAAGCTTTTGGAGAGTTGGCGGGAAAAGTATAAAAGGGGTTTCTGAGAGCTCATTTGGTTATGTCGATTTTATTCTATTTCTCTTATTGAAACCCTTGTGGGTCGAGAGATTGAACCTAATTCATCTCAACCTCTAGAGGACGGAAACCCTCTAAGGAAGATCACTTTCGGTGGTGAAACGATTCCACCCTAGCTAGTTAGAGGGGACATCACTCAGGTCTTCCATTGTGTGCGAAATTGCTCAAGTTTGTGAGTCTCCTTTAGAGACAAACTTGGAGGTAACGATAATATTCTTGCATATTGATGAATGGGGTTTTGACAAGCTGGTCGATAGGTTTGAGGAAGACAAACTGGTTGTTGCTTGCATCCATTTGCATATTCAGATTGGATATTTTGCATAGTACTCACATTGCTGGCCGTGGGCTATTTACTCCTCTCAGATATTGGCACGGCATATTGAAGCTCCATGTTGGAACTTTCTGAAGTGGTGGTTGTATTAATTCTTACGTAGCTATTCCCCCTTCTAATATTGCTGGTGATTGATTTTAATGAGGCCATGGGAGCTAGACAGAGGGTCGTGTGTGTTGATGTTCAGGAGCAGCGTCGGTAGCTTCCTTCTAGTCCAGATCAAATGCAATTCAATCATATGGCTATTTAATTGGTGAAATCATCTTTATGAAATGAGGCGTCATTTATTAATGATGATTAATATTTGTTTGTTGAAGAAGCTTGATTTAATAAGAAGTCACATTTTGATGAGGCCGACATCATTCTTCCTTGGAACGCAATTTATCTAAAAGGCTCGAGTTTTTTATGTGACCAAATTGCCTCTTTGGATGCGTCTCTATGAAAGATATCTCTCTCTAGGCTGGCCGACCTGATTGTGAAGAGTTGCGTCCTCCTCTTTATGTTGTATATATATTCATTGGCATTCTCCTTGTAAAAGCATTCAGTTCATTCGATATTCAATCATATTCATTAAAGTTAAGTTAGATATCATTTCTGAGTGTGTGAGTTCTCTCAAAGCAGTCTGAGATTATCACTGAAGGAGATCGACATATTGTTGGCTGTGATCATCATCAGTTTATCTCAATCTGTTGCATCAGATTGTAGTACATGTGACAGGCTCTAATATTGGCCTCAATTGTAAAAGGAGACTTCTTTGTTAATTCAATAATATAAGAGATATTATTGGCTGGGTTTTTCTCCCTCAAGAGGAGGGTTTTCCTAGGGTATCTGCTGTGTCTTGTGTTGATTTTTTGAATTAATTTCTGTGCATTTAAATCTGATCATTAAATTTAACATGGTATCAGAGTGGGTTTGAGAAGATCGTGATCAGATTTGTTCTTACAGCGATACTCTATTCTCTTCTTGATATTTCTTTGTCTATCTCTACCTTAGTCAAGATGGTGAACGGTTTGAAGATTGAGGATAGACTCGAGGGAGCATCCAACTATACATCATGGAGGTTTAGGATCATGCTCACCTTAGAAGAGCATGATTTGGCTGAGTTTGTGGAGACCAAAGTCACTGAACCAGAAGAGGAAGAAGAGAAGTTGCAATGGAGGAAGAAAGACATCAAGGCGAAGAAGTTGGTTGATTTCGTCAAAGACCACATTGTTCCGATTGTCTCCAAGTTGAAGACGGCAAGGGATATGTTCAAAACTTTGGAGGAGATGTATGAAATCAACAACACAAGTCGGGCACTTGCACTAAAGCAACAACTACACCATGTGAAGATGGAAAAA
>VDFB02200066.1:0-16670 GCA_007258455.2 Sequoia sempervirens
ATAAAATGGAGATTAATAAAATAAAATAAGCCATATTATTTCACAATTTAATTAAACCATAATTTTAAATTTGCTATGCTAATCATTTTCACGCAATCACATTGTAAAAACGAACATGACCTAATGCAGCTACATGATTTAAGTGGTGTGTGCGTAACCGAGAGTTTCTCCTCTTTTACCCTGTCGAGAAGCTAACCTCCTTTTCCTCAATCACACTCTTGGCCTTCGATCTCCTTGGCCTTCGATCACCTGCCACTCAAATGCACTCAGGCGTGCAAAACAAAAGTGTATTAGTAACCATTGTAGAAACAATAATTAACTCAACATTTCTATTTTATATGAATGCATTCATAATTCTTGAAAGAAACAATTATATTAAAGCATTGCTCTTAACACATATCATACTTCGTATATTAAATCTCATAAGGTCATGGTCAAACATTATCTAAATAAATCATGGTCAAGATAAGTCAATGGTCAAAATAAGTCATGATCAAAATAAGTCAATGGTCAAAATAAGTCATTGTATGAGACGTGACATCCTTCCCCCCTTGAGAAGAGACATCGTCTCGATGTCTAAAAGCAAATCCACACAATGGAGTTTGAAGTATCAGTGTATCATAGTCACAATATGCATCAAAAGAAAAGTAAGCTATAATCTCAAATGAGGAAAAGATCTGTTAATGTCATCTGTATTTTCCTAGGTGGTATTATGATTTATCCATCGAATATTGGTCCCACTGGACCCTGTACTCCACAATATCATGGTTCCACAACTTAATGTTGCGCCTCCCAGAATCCTGGTGGGCTCCGCTAGCACCACCCCTGAATCCTGCTAAGTGTGCCAATCATGCACACCACACATATGGTATTACTACCATCCAATTATATATCCAAGTAACAAATAGCTCTTGCACCAGAGCTTACAAGAATAACATCACATCTTTCGAGCTTAATAATTTATTCACTCTCATTAGTATAAGTATAGAGAACATTTCTCGTTCAAGCATAAGTATCAGTGTAGTTAAGGAAACAATTTTCTATGCTATGAGTACAAACACCCATACAGAAGTGTCATTGCACAAAGCATGAGAAGTGCATTATTGCACAAGCACCATTCTTATATCATACACATGTAAGTACCTTTACTAAAAGAAAAACAATCAGGCATACAGGATCCACCCTATCAATCATTCATACCTTGTCTGCAAGACAAAACTTATCTAAACATCCTTACCATTGAAGGCCCCTTAAGGCATCTCAACTTTTTGTTCTTCAAAAATCTCGTGGATTCTACAAGACCCATATCCTCAATCATCAACTTTCCCAAAGTCCAGTACCATAATGAACATTCTTTCCTTTAAAACATCCCTTCTTAGGTTTCCTGCCTTCGAGAAGGCTCAACCAAGATTATCTATTATTATCCAATTTATTTACCTCACATATAAATTACAAAATAGAAAAACAACTGCAAAGGTGCTCCAACGAGGTCCAAACCATCGTGCACACCGACTATTCTGAGACTAGGACATTTGCAATCCATTCCTTGACAATTCTGATTTTTGAACTTTCTCTTCTTATATATATTTAGTGCCCTTCATCTTACTTGAATTACACTTCATTGATTTCATCTTTTTCATCTTTCCATTACTAGCTATTGGTTTATTCTAGTTTAGAACATCTTTGAGTAACTTCCTCATCCATTTTTAGTTCTACAACACTTTTATTATCCCCTTTTTTTTAAACAATTCACTCTATATATCAAACTTCAATCAACATTTCCAATCTTGCCTTTCTCTTCTCATCCCCCACTATTTTTCTTATCTCAAGGGTTTCTCCTCCCTTTCAACTTCCATTGCTATTTTATTGTCATTTTAGTCTTTCATTCTTACATTCAAACTTTATGTTACCACAACATCTCACATTTTATTAATTAATACATAGCTATGAGAAATTTCCATTCCTATGCCCTTATCCATCCTAAAATATCTTCTTCTGATCTAATAATACGTGTTGCCAAAGTGTTTCTTTGCTCTACCCTTTTACCACCTACAACATCTCTCTACTTTCCATTTGTGTTCCATTGCATCCACCTTAACTGAAGTTCACTACACAACTACTTTGCTTTCTCAACTAACATTCCTCCTACCACTACCCATTATTTTAATATAAACTAAACAAGTTCTTCCTCAAAACTCAAGGGATATACTTAGGAATCAATCCATAAAGCATATTCTCAAATTTCCTTTGTACTATCTGGACACGGTGTCCTCTCATATAGTAATACCAACAAGATATACAAAAATAATAGCCCCATAGCAACACCGGTGTTCAAAACTTTCTTATTATTTCAAAATTAAATACTTGTATCAGACAGCGTATTAAGGAATTCAATCTATCGTAATTCTATCAACATACATACCAGGAACTGAAGCACTCTCTGTATTATACCCCCTCATACAATCTATCAGAGGTCCATCATGGACATGATAGAGCACATAACATGAAACTTGACCATCAATTTAAAACATTCAAGCATAGCCACCATTTAGAAAAATTAAATCAAATCCAAGGAAAAGAAAAGTCGATTTCAACAATAAGGCATAAAATGTGCACCATTTCAACAATAATTCACACATGACCATAATGGTCGCAAGATAAATAAGTATCAAAAATTTGATGGCTATACTTACTCATGCCCATAAATAAAAATTCAACTTTGGCCTACACGCCATTCAATAAATTGAACAAAAACAATAAAATAAATGAGTAAATAAATAAATAAGATATCAATTTTTTTTTAAGTTACATAACATATGAACTATGTGACTAACTCTAGTCATCAGAGAGGGAGCACAATACCCAACCATACCTAGGTTTCAAAATCTGAGGTAAGTAAGAGAGCACATTCAATCATAGTGTACAGTGAGTCATCTAAGACCCAGTCACACAAAACAAGAGATCCATTCTACTTCATCATCCAACATCGTTGAAGATGCCAAACAACAAAAATTGCATTCCTTTCAAGGAAACTTCAATCGCCACGTAATGACACACATGGTCAAACATTAGCGAACATCCACAACCCAAGGTATCCAAATGCTTCATTCACAATGAAAAGCAATTACCAATTCCCACTTTATAGATATACACCATTCATATGGATAACACATTACTACTACATTCACACATTAATTACCTGAAGTTCTCATTTGCACAAATAAATATGCCAAAACACATACACATGTGATATGAAAACAAAAATTATTCAAGTGCATCACTCACACAAGGTAAGTATACCATCTCTAACATAATATGAAGAACAAACTTGAGCGCTTTACTTGCACTAACCATAGACAATCATAAGTGCATTACTCGCACATTATACATGTATATATATGCAAAGTGCCTAACTCACACGATGCATTACTCACACATTGTACATGTATCTATGCAAAGTGCCTACTCACACGATGCATTACTCACACCAAATATAAATCAAACAGGAGTACATTACTCACACATTATACATGTATATATGCAAAGTGCCTAACTCACACGATGCATTCCTCACACAAAATATAAATCACACAAGAGTGCATTACTCGCACAATATATGCAAAGTGCATATTCGTAAATATATCATTTATATAAATCCAGCATATAGGACTCATAAGGTCTCACAAGATCAAAACTCATGCCCTGTCAATAAGGCTAACAATGATAACTTATCTGAACAAAAAATTTCTCCTAGGACCATATCGAAGACTCCTAAGGAGGCTTAACTTGTATTTACTAAAGATCTCAAGGATCATACACACATCCCGATTAGGAAAGAACAAACATCACCTAAAAATCAGCTTTCTCATAATCAAATACCTTTACCATTGCAGACATCCTTCTTGGATTCTCTTCTTCCTTAAAGCATCATCTAATCATTAATGGTCGTAGGTGATTGTTCTTTCTACTTGTCTTAATATATGCATATTTTATTTTTACCTCTAGTAACCTTGTAACTTAACCTTTTAGATCATAGTCATTAGCCTTTTATGTCCTCAAGAGACCTCTTTTCTCAATATTTCTCTATTCTACATCATCACTTCACGGGTTGTCATCATGTCTTAGCCATCTTGGCTTAGATATATCCATCACAATGTCTCAACCCTTTTTAAAGGTACAATCTCCAATCCTTGCTTTCACCATGACATTTTCCTACTAAGGATTCTTTTGAAAATGCCACTAAACTGATGAGTACTCACAACTAATATAGTCATACCATGTCTAATCTTCTTGGTTCTCAACTTAAACATCCAAGACTCATTGAGGTTCCAACCCATCAAAGAAATCTTCGACCCAAGATAGGGTGCTAATTCACTCGATGCTCTTAGAAATTTAGGTCATCAACAGGTTCACATTGCAACCTATAGCGTAGAAGTCTTAAGGTCCGAGTGTTGAACCTATGGCTCTGATACCAAGATGTAGCGCTCGGAAAATTAAGAGTGTTTTCAAACCAATTAACTCAGCATTAAAGAGAAATTAAGAGTATTCTAAATTTATTCAAACCATTATAAATAGGTTTCCAAAAAGTCAACATTTCTCATAACACTTCCAAATGAAATAAAGAGAATTTTAAATTGCATTTCATATAATAATATCATCAATGTAATGTATCAAAACATAAGTATTTCAATGACTTTCTCATATAAATAAATTCAACCTCACTTGGAGGAATCAATCCTTCTAATAGAAACATCTCTTCTATGCCAAGTATAAAGTTTTAATCTCTCAAAATCAATGTTACTTTAAATACTTTCATTTCAAATTTCAACAAGAATGTCAAGATGCATATACATTTACAATGGGCTTCACAAGCCAAATCTGAATGATACATAAGTACATCAATAGCAAATAATCTTGGAACCACCAACCGCCGTGACACCTTGGTCTTCTTGCGAGCTGGGGCCAAGAATGTGATTCAGGCGCCTTTTCCGCCCAACCACGAAGTCCATGACTTCCCCGGGTCCCTTCCTAACTTGAAGGAATCCCCGACCCTACATAAAGGAGCCTAGCAACCCGAAACGGTAAAACAGGAGGGAACTCTCGGTGCGTGCCTGATGCCTATATGCATTTCTAACATGAAATAAACACATTTCTTGCAACAGGAGGTGGCAGAGACTCAAATATTTCTAGGCTTTTAAAACAAACAACCCATCTATTTCAATGGTACAGTGCTTGGCCAAGCAAAATAATACAAGTAAATGGTAGATTAGAAAAGGTAATACTACCGTCTCTGTTTGCCCACCTTCGGCACCCTGTCCCGGAAGTTACCATAGTGAAGTATAAATACTAAAGCAAAAACTTTATACATTTTCATACATGTTTCAATAATTAATTCTTCAAAGAATTTCAAATGCGAATTTCAGAACATCCCTTGTAATTCAATTGTAAGATATCATTTATTCTTTGAAAAGTAACCCTTTTGATTTGGATAAAGGCTTTGTTTTAAAGAAGAACATGTATATATTGATACTTTTCAGTGTACTAATAGAAAGAAAGAACAGTGTTTTCTGTTTTCAGTATGCATTTCTTTTTCTTTCCAAGCTCAAGCTGACAGACAGTTTAATTCCCAAATTCAATGCAGGTTACAGAATAATAATAATATACTGATACAGTGCAATTTATTCAGTAATTCTAAGGTTTGAAAGATAGACTTTCATTCAGATTTTTGTGTTGTATTCCTTTACTCAGGATGGTACTGCTTTAAAGTAATCAAGATGGTGTCTCAAAAACATTTCTATTTCTTGTTTCAGGTTTAACAAATCTGAGATACTGGTGTGTAATTAACAAAAGTTCATGCTACTTTCTGGAAATGAGTTTAACAGAGTTCATACTATTTTCTGTTCTGGAAATGAGTTAAGCAAAGTTCATATTATTTTCTGTTCTGGAAATGAATTAAACAGAGTTCATACTATTTTCTGTTCTGGAAATGAATTAAACAGAGTTCATACTATTTTCTGTTCTGGAAATGAATTAAACAGAGTTCATACTATTTTCTGTTCTGGAAATGAATTAAATAGAGTTCATACTATTTTCTGTTCTGGAAATGAATTAAACAAAGTTCATATTATTTTCTATCACATATGTGCATGGATAACTATATATATGTGTGTGTGTGTGTGTGTGTATGTGTATGCAATCAATTGTATATGTATACATATATATATATACATATATATTTATATATATATACATATATATTTATATATATATACATATATATATACATATGTATGTGTAAAATTCATGTATAGCTGTGTATACTTTGAAGTAAGAAATTCTGGTTTTCAAAATCTGATTGAAGAATTCACTGGTCGTGCACACAGAACATGATATTTTCCATGGTTTCCTTACTGGCATTGAGCGACTAAAGGGCTCAGGGGAAGCCCTTGCCCCTCCCATGGGGAGGGGGCGGGCTGTGAGGGGCTCGCGCCCTCTCCACAGGCTGCGGCCTGTGGAGGGCGCGAGCCTCCCACAGTCCACGACCTTCCCATGGGGAGGGCAAGGGAATTAATCCCTTATCAATTTCAAAACTCAAAAAAAGAAAGACATTTGCCCAGTATAAACTACATTCGGATTTATCTCAAGACATTTTGATTTTTATTTAGATGACAGAATTTTTAAACAAACCAGATATGGAGACATATAATTGTAATTACACTTGAGAAAAATGCAGACTTGCCACAGAACAAAAACCCTAACTCTGAAGAAGGAATGCATATTCTATAATTGCAACACAGAGTAGTAAGCTGATACCCAGATTTCAAAACGAATTTGGAAAAATTTCACAGATGTTTGCACTCTAAACAGAGGATAAAACATGTCCTACTGCAGTTTTTACAATAAAATTAAAAGAAGGCATAGCAATGAAGAGAACCTGGCACAATTTGCTTCCAATGCAGATGTTCCACAATACCTTCTTCGCCTCTCATCCAGAGCTCTTCGATATGATTCAATTCAAAATTCTCTTTTCTTTCTTAAAGCCCTCTTCCTCTTTTCCGAGGATCATGCATAAAATTTCCAGATGACAGCAGTTTCCAAGGATTGCCACATGCCCAGTGAATTGTTGGTTTTAAGACAGAATTTCCAGAGCCCAATGTTCTCTCGGGCTGTTCATTCTTCAATATTTTTTTTTTTTGGAAAATTTATATACAAAACTGAATTATATCCTTATTTTATGCTAACTCTAAGTTTTTATTTATGAAACCACAATATTCTATTTTATTTATCTTATTTTATTTTTAATCATATTTCTTTTAAAACAGAATCCTTTTTCCTTTTTGTTGCTCAAATAAAATGGAGATTAATAAAATAAAATAAGCCATATTATTTCACAATTTAATTAAACCATAATTTTAAATTTGCTATGCTAATCATTTTCACGCAATCACATTGTAAAAACGAACATGACCTAATGCAGCTACATGATTTAAGTGGTGTGTGCGTAACCGAGAGTTTCTCCTCTTTTACCCTGTCGAGAAGCTAACCTCCTTTTCCTCAATCACACTCTTGGCCTTCGATCTCCTTGGCCTTCGATCACCTGCCACTCAAATGCACTCAGGCGTGCAAAACAAAAGTGTATTAGTAACCATTGTAGAAACAATAATTAACTCAACATTTCTATTTTATATGAATGCATTCATAATTCTTGAAAGAAAACAATTATATTAAAGCATTGCTCTTAACACATATCATACTTCGTATATTAAATCTCATAAGGTCATGGTCAAACATTATCTAAATAAGTCATGGTCAAAATAAGTCATGATCAAAATAAGTCAATGGTCAAAATAAGTCATGATCAAAATAAGTCAATGGTCAAAGTAAGTCAATGTATGAGATGTGACGGTTTCCTCATCTTTGGTTGTGTGGTGGTTAGCTGGGCATGATTATCATTCTTTGTTTCCATGTTTCCCAATCTACTTTGAAACCATGGAGGGAGTCCCTTAATCAAGTCATTAAGATGCGCATTAAAAGTCACACCAGCAATTTATCACTATAAGAGATCCCTTGGTGTTTTTGTTCTAGTCATTATAATACTTAGACAGATCCATTTGAGCATTTCAGTTATCCCCAATTAATTCTAGGCCTAGTTGGATCTCTTGCCGAGCTTGAGCCATGGCTGTAAGACATAAATATGCATTCACATAATTAGTGAACTTGAACAATATTACCATGTACAAAATATTTTCTTTTTCAGCATCATGTAGTCGTTCAAACAACCTAGCAAGATTAAATAGTGTTGTGACTTAGTCCCATGATAACTCATTATTTTTGAGCAATTTAGGTTTCAAGAATTGTGTCTTTGTTGAGGGTTAGCAATTCAAAATAAGAGCTGTCACTTTGGGAAGCTATATTAATAAAGCATATACACCTATGTACTCTTTCACAATCATATGGAAGCACTTAATATTATACATTCAGTATTACAAGGCCATGTTTTGTTGTAACTTCAATCTAAGATGACAACACCTTTTAGTGGCAACTTCAATCGGATATTGCACAATTTCCTACTAAATGGCACATCCCTAAATTCAATTAGGCTATAATAAGCAGTTAAGCTTGATCTGCTTATTTTTCTTATAATGACCATAAAAAAAAAACATTCTAATTGCAGTATAGAGGACTAATTAAATGGCTAGATCCAACAGTAGTTTAAAAATTTAAAATATAAATGATCTCTATTTTCCTTTTAGAGATAATGGCATATCTAAAAGTCATTGTCAGATGTGAAAAATAAAATATACTCGCTATTTTTCCTCGATAAATTTTGCAAACAGAATGGTGCTATTTCACATACATTCTCTCCATGATACTTACACTGACCTGAATAATATTTTACATATTTTTTTTATTGTGCTCACTCTATAGACATGTCCAAACAATATTATTGAACTAGATCTGTCGTGAAGTGCAATAAAATTTAAAGCAACATTTGTTGTAATTTTGGGATATTGCTTATGACAAATGCTATGCATTTAAAGTTAGGAATATATGTAATACGAAATGTTATTTTTTGAGAAGTTAAACTTGGTGACAATTTTGTATCAAGTGATGCTAAGCTTGTTACAGTCCATGATTGAATTTATGATTGTTGTTCAATCCTAGATGAAATTTTTATTAGTCGGCTTTTTCCAATAAGGCAGGTTTTCTATTTGCTAATTAATGATTTGTTAAGTAGTTGGATGTGCCCTTTATTTATACTAGATTTTGGTAGTTTTTTCTTAATGTTGTTTTGTTTAGTGGGGAAAACACATGAAAATGAAAATGGCTTACAGAGGCATGTTACAAAGCAGTGAAACTACACATATTCACGTTACCTCTGCATAAAGTGAACCGCCATTTGATAGTGGAATATTAAGGAATGTAGACAAGTGCTTTTTTGCTTCTAATTTCATCTCTTCTTTTCAAAAGAGTATACAAATATATTTATGATTTTATTCTTATAGATATATAAATGCATTTATAGTTCACCTTAAAATTTTGACAAATTTTTTGTATGCACAGAAATACACATAGAGCTGCTACTTTGTTTCCCCCAAAACACAAACAAGGGAGTACAAAATGCAAAATAAACAAAATGCAAGGAAACAAATCTAGGCATGCAATATTTTCCTTTTGTATTAAATATGCTAGAAAAATGACAATACAAGAAAGATTAAACTTAAACTAGCTGAAATAAAACTCTAAGCTACAAATTACTATCTGTTGGGAGCAATCAACTGCTCAACCAAAAAATAGACAACTTCAGGAGCTACTAGGAGCTCACTGATAGGAGCTATGCAGAGCTCTTCAGGAGCAATCTCTTCTCACACACAAAATACACCATTGCTGCTATTCAAGAGCTTTCAGAAGCTCACACATAAAATATTCTCTGAATCACACAGAGAACAAAGAATATTCCCTTCAAACTACTGCTACTCAGGAATTCAATTCTCCAGATTTGCAACTGACAAAATAATCTACCTTCAATTCTTTTTGTCTTCAACATACATTCCCTCTCAAATTCAAAATCACCTACTAGCATTAATTTGGAATTCAAAAATTCCTAACTTCATTAATTCTTCTATAGTCTTTAGGTGTGTGTTAGGAGAAAATGGGGAAAGCAATCCCCAAAAAAATATTTCAGTTGTAGGCATCAAATGCCTCTAACAAGCAGGTGACAATGGGAAGAGGCTCAGGGACAATCAATTTTCTAGCACTCCCCCTTGGTCCTGAGCCGACAAACAGGATCAATCCTGATCCAAAACAACAATGCCTAATCTGCTCCTCAAGTGTTCAAAATGTCCTTGCTCAAAGGCTTGGTGAATATGTTTGCTAGTTGCTGCTCAGACCTACAAAATGCCATTTTAATTTCACCATTCTCAACTAATTCTCTGATAAAATGATACCTGATTTCAATGTGCTTGCTTCTTCCATGAAACACAAAATTTTTCATCAAGGCTATTAATGAAACATTTTCACAAAAGATTATTGTTGCATCCTTTTGTTCTTCTTTCAAATCTACCAAGATTCTTCTTAGCCAAATAGCTTGACATGCTGCTACATTTGTTGCTATATATTCAACCTTTGTTGTAGATAGGGAAACTATAGGTTCTTTCTTGGAAGCCCATGAAATGACTTATGAGCCCAAATGAAACACATAGCTCGATGTGCTCTTCCTATCATCCAAACTTCCTTCCCAATCACTATTCATCTAACCAACCAACCCAAACTCATTTGTTGTTGTGTACAGAATGCCATATCCTTTGGTGCCTTTCACATACATCAAGATTCTTTTACCCGCTTTCCAATGGGTGTCCTATGGAGTCTCCATAAACCTGTAAATAAGACTCACACTATGCATTATATCAGGCCTAGTTGATGTTAAATACATTAAGCTTCCAACCAAGCTCTTAAACATGGTCAGATCCACATTACTGCTACAATCTTCCTTGCTCAACTTCAGACCTATGGCTGTTGGAGTGGAGGCAGGCTTGCTTTCAAGCATCTTAAATCTCTTCAAGATCTCGTTTGCATATTTTTCATGAGAGATAAATATACCATCATGCATTTGTTTTACTTATATGCCTAGAAAAAATCTCAAGAGACCTAAGTCTGTCATTTCAAACTCTCTTTTCATGGCCTCTTTAAAATTAGCAATGAGGAAATCATCATCCCCAGTGAAAACTAAATCATCTAAATACAAGACAACAATTAAAACCTTACCATTTGTTTCCTTGATGTAAAGAGTGGGCTAACCATCACTTTTTCTAAATCCAGTGCTCATCAAATATGAGTGAATCCTACTGTACCATGCCCATGGAGCTTGCTTCAACCCATAAAGAGCTTTCTTCAACCTATACACCTTGTTTTCTTGATCTAGAACTTCATATCTAAATGGCTTCTCCACATAAACCTCTTTTTTCAACACTCCATTTAGGAAGGAAAACTTCACATCCATTTGAAATACCTTCCACATGTGTTGCGCTACGATTGCAATAACTGCTCACACGGTTTCCATCATTGCAATAGGGGAAAATGTTTCATTATAATCTCTCCCAAACTACTATTTGTACCTCTCAACAACTAATCTTGCTTTGTGTCGGTCTATCCTTCCTTCAGAATTTCACTTGGTCTTGTAGACCCATTTCACCCCAATAACTTGCTTGTTGGGAGGAAAATCTATTAACTCCCATGTGTTGTTCTTCTCTATTACACCTATCTCCTCATTCATGGCCTCACACCATTTCTCCTTTTTCACAGCTTCCTCAACATAAATCAGATCACTATGAGAAAATAATGCAAAATTAACACTCTCATCAAATTCTTCATCATACCTTTCATTCTCGTAGATCTCCCTTAGACTCTTGGTCTTCTTTGGCATTAGGGAGGCAAGAGGTGGATCTGAACTTTCACTACTGCTTCTCTACTGAACAGGCAAGTTCAAGAGCTATCTAGAACTTTTAGGAGCTCTACCAGTGATTTCAGGAGCTCTTCTGGAGCTTTCAGGAGCTCACAGGAGCTCTTTAGGAGCCAATCTTCTAGCTGTCTCTAGCTACTTTCCTTTTCTTCTACTCACTTCAGGAGCTTTCAAGAGCTCGACTAATCTAGCTTCAAGAGCCAATGCTCTAGCTAACTATATTTTTCTTCCCGATTGTCTTGCTGACTGTCTTCTAGCTTCAGGAGTCGTCAGGAGCCATCAAGAGCTTTTAGGAGCTCTTCTGAAGCTTTCAGGAGCTTGACCAATGCTTTCAGGAGCATCTACAGACTTGTCTTGTTGAACTTCATGTTATGCTTCTGCTTCTTCAAGAGCTATCAGGAGTGGTTCTGAGCTGTCAGAATCTACCACTCCATCCCATGACTTGTCTTCTAGGAACTCCATGTCCCTTAACTACTATCTTCTTGGTGACCAGATTGTATAGCCTATAGGATTTGGACTCTTCATTGTAGCCTGTGAAAATACACTTTTCACCCTTGTCATCCAATTTCTATCTCTTTTCTTTAGGCACGTGTGCATATGATACACACCTGAACACTCTCAAGTGCTCAACCGTCCACTTGTGTCTTGTCCATGCCTCTTGAGGTATCTTGTCACGAACCACCTTTGTTGGACTTCTATTTATCAAATAAACAACTATTGCTACAGCCTCTCCCCAATATTCAACAGGGAGTCCCTTTGCTTTCATCATGCTCCTTGCCATCTCCATGATGGTCCTATTCTTTCTTTCAACCACTCCATTTTGCTTCGGAGTATAATTGGTTGTTAGCTCCTTCTTGATTCCATTTTGCTTGCAAAAATTCACAAACAAATTAGAGGTATACTCTCTTCCACAATCTGACCTTAGTACCTTGATGAAATGTCCACTCTCCTTTTCAGCCTAGGCCTTAAACAACAAAAACTTGTCAAAAGTTTCAGATTTATGTTGCAAAAAATAGACCCATGTTTTATGGCTATAATCATCAATGAAGGTCATAAAAAATCTACTTTTACCAATAGAAATGATTTGCATAGGGCCTACCAAATCTGTTTGCACCAGCTCTAATGGTGCTCTTTCCCTTGTAGAGTTTCCCAATTGAAAGGGCTACCTATGTTTCTTTCCCAAAATGCAAGCCTCACATCTAACATTAGGCTCTACTATCCTTGGCAAACCATCAATCATTCTATTCTTGGACAAAAGACTCAAACCAACATAGCCTAAATGCCCATACCTAAGATGCCACATCTTGGAGGGGTCTTGAATGGTTCTCTTGAGCGCTACATGATGTACTACTATACATTCTCCATTCTTGAGAGGTGCAACAATAGATTGAGATGAGAAACACATTTCAATCTTCAAAGGAAACATCTAGTTCTTTGTCATCTAGAATGCTACAAATACCTTCATCCTCTCATTCTTTTCATAAATGATGCATTGACCCTTCTCCATCAGCACTTTGTATCCATTTTGGATCAGCTGACCAACACTCATGAGGTTGTGCTTTAACCCGGGAGAAAGAAATACATTCTATATCTCCTTCTCACCTTTCTTGGTGCAGACCATAATAGATCCTCTACCAACAACTGGAACTACTCCATTGTTCCCCATTCTTATTTCAGATTTAACATTTTTATCAATGAAAGAAAAAAGACTTTCATTACCACTCATGTGGTTGCTACAACCATTGTCCAAATACTAGACTTCGGGGATGCCTTCTTCACCAATGTTGCACATGATGAAGGTTGTGGACTAGTTTCCTTTAGCCACATTCGAATCATCCACATTTTCATTTTTTTTGACTGATCATGTTGCTTTGTCCAGCATTCACTCTCATAATGCTTGAACTTATGATAGTAGTAGCATTCAACATTGCTCTTGTCATTCTTCTAATACAAACTATTGTTCTTCTTGCCTCTTCCGGAGCTGGTCTGGGAGCTTCTCACTCCCTCTTGGTTGTTTTCTCACACTAATCTTTCTTCTCCAACATTACCATGTCCAGATCTCCTTGTACCATGTTTGGAGTTGTTTTTACCTCTCCCCCTTCCTCTTGCATTTGACTGAGCTTTAAAAGCTTTATGTTGGGAGGAACTTGCAGACCTATTTAGGCATTGCTCATGGGTTTGCAGAGAATCCATCAACTCATCAACAGATAATGTTGTGAGATCCTTTGTCTCTTCAATGGAAATTACCATTGCATCAAACCTCGTGGATAAGCTCCTGAGGATTTTCTCCACAATCCTCTAATCATCAAAGGCTTCTCCATTCACTCTTAGCTTGTTTATCAAACCTGAGAGTCTTGTGTGGAAAACTAAGATGGACTCACTGTCCTTCATTTCAAGAGTCTCAAACTCTCTTCGAAGCATTTGGAGATTTACCAATCTGACCTTGTTAGTTCCTTTGTAGTTTGTCTGGAGGATTTCCCAAGATTCCTTTGCATAGTTAGCTACTTCTATTCTAGGAAAAATGGCCTTTGTCAAGGCTTCTTCTATCAAACTCAATGCTTTAGCATCTTTCCTCCTTAACTCCTTCAACTGGGTCTTTTGGTTGTTTGTGAGCACAACATATGTTGCTATGTCAGTTACATCATTGAATCCATTAACCACAAACTCCCACAAATCATTGGGAACCATAATGGTCTTCATCTTCTTTGCCCAAACATCATAGTTTTGTCCATTAAAGGATAGTGGCTACTGCCAGCTCTTTACTTCATCTCTAGCCACGTCTCCTACAAGAAAACCTCAATACATGGAAAAAACAAATTCCCTAACTCACAAGGAAAATGGGTCCTATGGCTCTGATACCATGAATTTTTTTTTGTATGCATAGAAATACACATAGAGCTGTTGTTTTGTTTCCCCCAAAACATAAACAGGGGAATACAAAATGCAGAATAAACAAAATGCAAGGAGACAAATTTGGGCATGCAATATTTTCCTTTTGTGTTAAATATGCTAGAAAAATGACAATATAGGAAAGATTAAACTTAAACTACTAAAATCAAACTCTAAGCTATGAATTACTATCTGTTGGGAGCAATTAACTGCTCAACCAAAAAATAGACAACTTTAGGAGCTCACTGGTAGGAGCTACATAGAGCTCTTCAGGAGAAATATCTGCTCACACAAAAAATACATAGTTGTTGTTGTTCAGGAGCTTTCAGAAGCTTACACAGAAAACATTCTCTGAATCACACAGAGAACAAAGAAAATTCCCTTCAGACTGTTGTTGCTTAGGAATTCAATTCTCCAGATTTTCAACTAACAAAATAATTTTCCTTCAATTCTTTTTGTCTTCAATAGACATTCCCTCTCAAATTCGAAATCACCTACCAACATTAATTTGGAATTCAAAAATTACTAACTTCATTAATTCTTTTGCAGTCTTCAGGTGGACATCAGGAACAAATGGGGAAATCAATCCCCAAAACAATCTTTCAGATGTAGGCATCAAATGCCCCTAATAGGTAGGTGGCAATGGGAAGAGGCTCAGGGACAATCAATTTTCCAACAAAATTGAGTACTCCTTTCTAATAATTCGCATTGTTCTCATTATTTTAGTATTTGCTTGTTAGTTTTATCATCATATAATAAATTCCAAAATGGCATTTGCAGTTAGTAATTACTAATGAATTTTGTTAGAAGATTATTATAGTTTAACCAAGCTTAACGTAAAAAATTGTGGAGGATACCTTTAGTTTCATAACACTTAGGTATTTTAATTGATTCATCAATTGGGGGTATAGATGGGTTCTTATTTGTATCAACCGTAAATAGTCCTATTTTTGCTAAATTTTAATCTAATGTATACTCTTTTTTCAAGTCATTCCTAAATATGATTAGGATTTACCTTTATTATTTATTTAAATCATTCTCCTTAAAATAAGGTCTGAAATATGAAAACATTTAACTTGAAGACTTCAATCCCTACTCCTAATATTGTGAACTTGGCCCCAACATTTGAATTCACTTATCTAGAATACCTCTCATTAACTTATCTCTTTTAATTGCTTCTTAAATTTAACTATTTTTGGTTGAATGTTTTATGATTTTTTTTGAGAGGGCATTACACTAGCATTTTTATTTTTCCTCATGATCACTGGATATTATGATTTGATTGTGGTATATTTCTCACAATATTATATGGATAGATGACTTGTAGTTAATGGTGAATTTTACTTGTGTCAATGGTTTGCATTGTTATTCAGATGCTTTCAATGCAAAGTATTGGTCTACACAGTGAGTGAAATCCGCTTTCAATCAGGGGGAGTAAGTAGCCCTTTCTCATTGTTGTCAAAGGGGTAGAGCAGATGGAAACCAAGGATGTAGAATTTGGTAAGTTGACATCAATGCCAAAGGGGAAGTTTGTTGGCATTTTTTTTCATTGATGTCAAAGGTTGCAATATTTTCTTGTTCAGTTGATCAGTTGATGGAGCTCTCATGTTGGTACTATGACTATTCGGTGTTTAATAGGTGCATCATTTTGTCAAGAATTCATACAATAACCATTGTATTGTTGATACAAGTTTTTTCACAAGGTTATGATAGTACACCTCATCTTGTTGAGATTGTGATGATTAGAGAACCTTTTTATGCATTTCTTGGCTTACTCATTGCAAGGTGTCAATGGGAATAAAAGGAGTTTGGTATAAAGGCA
>VDFB02200067.1:0-30376 GCA_007258455.2 Sequoia sempervirens
CTCAGCAAAGTGAACCAAGTCAAGGAATTGGGAAGTTATGAAAATTTAGAACTCCATGACAAGATTATAAAACTCGTAGGACTAGTGACTAAGGTTAGGAACAACACCAAAACCATGACATTGAGTGATAGTAACCACAACAATGAAACTAACCAAAAATCTATCATTCTAATAATAGATAATCCCTTATTTTGAGTCTTATCATCTCTCTAGCTATAACATTTTACATGAATTATTAATGAAATTTGATCAATGATCTTTCATTAATCTTCTTTGTCATTATACATTGAATCTAATGTATGTTTTAATTTTGGCTCTGGTTTAATGAACCAGTTAAAGTACCTTGATTAAAGCATGAATTCATATAAATATTTTGTGGATCTGATAAGTAGTTATGGAGATTGAGTATTGATGTGTGAATTAAAATGCAATTTCACTAAGATTATGGATGCCTGGAATTAAAATCACCTTATAGTTCATATTTTAATTGTGTTAAATGTAAAACTTGAACATGTACTTAGTGATTCATCACTCAACTCAATGCTTAATAACATATTAACAATAGTATTAGTAGCATATACAACAATGAAAATCAACAATAATTTAATGTGTATCTAGTAGTTGAAACAACTACCAGACTTTTTCTTCAAATGATAAAATAAATAATCCAGATAATTGAACATCAAAACATTACTAAAGTCTGAATTTGAGCTTTTTTATTGATTATCACATGAAGTAATACATAAAGGCATTGGCAATGCAATATCTTTCTCAAAGACAACTTTGTACAGAGTTGAGTTGGAACTTGGAAACTCATACTATAAAAATCAAATCACTGCATCACCTTTTCTAGCAACTTCCACTCTTCAAGTGGTGGAATTTCCATTTGTTCTAACTAATGTTGTTTGAATTCATGGTTCAAATTGGAACCTATCTTGGATTCTTCGGTCAATTTTTCATTCAAGGTTAGCAATGGTTTGATGGAATCCAAATAGTTCACCACATCTAGGTTATGAGGAAACTGGTCCGAATCAATCTTCCTTGCATCCTCCATCTTCTTTTTGAAATCATTCTTTCCAAAAAAATTCTCATTTGTGTCAAAAGCCTCTGGAAAACCAAGCTTTGTGAAGTTCCTTACCTTTTCATCCAAGTTCTTCATCTTGTTTGCAGCCAAATTTAAATATTCCTTTGTTTCACGCATTCTCAAACACTTTTCAATGACAGATGACAATGTCATTGATGTAGCACGTTGATTAGTAATCCCTTTTGATTTCAAAACATTGTCATTGGCTTTGTAGACTATTTGTTGAATTTGATTTGTTGATTTCTCTAATGCCAACACATTTTTGTTGTCCACTAAATATTTGTTGAGCTTCTTATGATGTTGTCTGATAGCATCAATCAATTGAAAAATGTCACACAAATGATCAATCCTCTACATTATTTCATCCCAGATCTTTTGTTTCATATGCCTCATTATTTCTCTACAAAATGAAGATAACTTATTTTGAAAAGACTTAATTTCATTTTTGCTTCCATAAACTCTGCCTCCAATCTTTCATTTCTTTCTCTCCTTCTCCAATTTTTGTTCCCACTGTGCATTTCCATTCGCAATGCTTAGTCTTAATTTTTCTGAAGTGGATTTTTCCTCATCATATTTCTTGTTGCTCTCATCTATCCTTTGCTTCAATTCATTCACTGTAGTCTCATTCTGCTTATCCTCTTTGCTTGTTGATGTAGAGGCAAATTTTTTATTCTTTTTTCTAATTCATTGCTCTTGTTATTTGTTGCTTTCTCTTTCCTTTCTCATTTGCTAGGTCTGCCTGTGACTTTTCAATTTGAGTCATCAACCTTTTTTTCCTCTCTATCTTGCTTTGGAAATGATGTGTGCACCAATTCATTATTCTTCTTTGTTACATTAATTTTGTTAGTATTTTTGAGTCCAAAAAAATTCAATTGAATATTGTTCACCTGGAATTCAGATCGAGCCATCTAATTTGTTGGTTTGTTTTGAACTGTGGGAACAAGAATTGTGTACTCCATGATTTATTTATTTGTGTCAAATGTGGGTAATACCATGGTTTTTGCAGGCTCTGAAGTTACAACAAACGCACTCTCCATCAATTGCTTCTTTTCTTTTTTATTCAATTATGATTTCTTTTTAAACTCTTCAATGTAATCAAAACCTAGGGACGCAAGAACAATGGAATGCTTGAATGGTGAAGGAATAGGAGTACTTTTAGTTGCTAATGATGCCACATACAGACTAATTGGAAATGGGGGAGTTCCTGGAAATAACTCCTTTATGGTGGATCCACTAGTAGTGTGACTTGAACTTGTCAAAATCCTTTGCCTCTTCTGTATACCTTCATCACCTAGTGTTTTTGTGGTATATTGTATTGTTGTCCTCTTGTGTGTAATTTTTTGTTATAGCACATGTTGACCACTACTATTACTACTACCCATACCATCACCACCAGAGGCAGTGCCAGCTGCACTAAGCTCTCCACCATGGGCATGTCCTATTTGTGATTGTGTCTGACCATGAGTATGAGGATTTGAAGCTCTAACAAATTGAATTGTTTTGTCTCTACTTGTTTTCCCTTGGTCTACTTTATTGGCTCCAAGGCCATTTTTATCAATTGGTTTTCTATGTTGTACATCTATTACTATATGGCTTCTCTTGAAGTATATGCTTCTTTTGTGACCTCACTTAAACCAAGTTTGAAATTGACATGGCTTTGTTCTTCCCTATCGTCGTTAGATTCATCATCACTTTCCTTATCTTCTCATTCATATGAATGCTCTATATTCCACAATTTGTTAAACTCACAATCTTCTTCGTTATCTCCATACTCTGCAAGAGCTCTTGGATCACCTAGCTCCTTCCTCATAGACCAAAAGGCAATAATTTTTTTTTGTGACCAATTTTTTTTCTGTAACTTCCTTCTCTAGAGAATCTAACATTTTTACTCTACTAGATGGTTTATGACTTTTTTCATAAAAAATTTTGTACCTCCTAATTGTCTTTTGATGCAATGCCATAATTTCTACTAACAATTGTTCAAAAGAAATACCATTCTCAACAATACTTTTCTCCATTGTTGTTTTGACCTCATCCTAAGAATCCTTGTTTCTCAAGTTTTCAAGCAAGGGTTTACTTTGATGTTGAATTCTATGTGTAGTATTTGTATTGATCACAATCATTGATTTAATGGTTTTCACATGGATCATACTACCAGTGACAAATAGCATCAAAATAAAAAAAAAATCAAAATATTATGTGCCACACTAAATGATTTTCTCTCGAATGTGAACCCTCCACATGAAAAAGGTAAAGAAGGAAATAAGGTCTTCTTTTGTTGATTGACAAAATGTAGTTCATCAGTACTTTGCATCTACCTTACATATTCCAATACAAAAATACTTTCTGTCACATGTATTGGAAGTTTGTATGGTTGTACTCCTGATCCATAAAATCTTAGCATAGTATATTCTTCCATTAAGTACCAATCAACCAATTGTATTTCTTTTCCTAGTTGAATGCAGTTTCTACATGACATAGGAAATCTAGGCATTGGAGTATTTGTAATTGCTTGATGCAATGGAGCCAAAAAGTAGTCTACAAAATGATTATAGTTCCTTCGAGAATCATTCATCCTTATCTCAGTGGTCCATTCATATATTGGATCCATTTTCTTTTCCTCAGCACTACTATAGGGTTGAATCTAAAGTTTGTTGGTTTGAAACATTCCTCTAAATTTGAATAGAAAAAGATAGCACAAGTAGGTTGTGAACCTAAATGTCTTGGTGGAACCTCCTTTAATCATTAAAAATTGTTTATGCATGGATTCTACAATGTGCTCAATAAAATTATATTTGACATGTAAAACACCATAATGGATATTATACACCATTTCAAGGAGGCTTGCACCCACTTCCAAATTGCTATCCAGTATGAGGCAAAATGTTAGCATGGAAATAGTATCCTGAACCCATGGTCTAAAAATATCCAAATCATAAGGAGGCTTATTATCACCTTTCAATTTGTTTCTATCTTGAACTATTTTATTTAAGAAATAATTTTTCTCCATTTCATCCACTGCTTCATAATCACTAGCTAGCAATCTTTTCTAGGTCAATGTGGACATTTCCAAATTCTTCGGTTGTAAACCCCAACACTTTTCCAAGTTCTTCTGCATTAATGGATAAAAATTCTTCTTTGTTATCTTTATTAACAATTGCTCTTTTGTTATCATCATAATTTTGGGCACAGACCATGATAAATTTTGGGCAAGGGAAAACCTCATGTAACATCACGTGCACTAATCCGGTTACCCACAATGCACTAATACTATTAACTTGCATTTGGTTTACAACCTTATTCTGAAATGAAAACCTAAGTTTTGAGGTATGCCTACCATAGGTTTCAGGATCATAAATATCATGGTATTCATCAGTGAAACCTAGGATTTTAAGCAATTTTGTTTAATGTATTTTTTTATCTGACATTGCTCTAGTGGTACTAGTGATAGACATGATGATACAATGTGAAATTGTGAATTCTCTATTATTCCTCCTTAATTTTTCTTAATTCTGAAGCCTCTTAACCCTAAACCTAAACTTCAAAGTTTGACAAAATAATATTTTAAGAAACTTCAAACAATGAAACGTAGTCGTAGGAATTTTTTCACTTACCCAGATTTTGATTCTTGAAAAGATTAATGTTGATAGTCATGGAAACTAGGTTACTAGAATGGCTTTGTTGGAAGCAGAACTATGGAACCTAGAACGGGGTGGTGCATTGCAATAAGCAACTAAAGACTGAAATCTCCTAGTGTGTTGACCCTCTCACTTAAAAATAAAATCACTTAGTAATAGAAAGTGTTTTTTTTTCAACTATTAAAGTGAATGAAACCAAAACATCTACGTGTTGCTTCTAGACTACACAATTAGTACATGGCTGACAACATTTAAAACAAGCCATTTATGATTTAGTCCTGCATTGACAGCAAATTCTAAACTGTTGATCTTTGTTAATCTAACGGTTATAGGATGATTCCAGAGGTTTAAGTTCGCAAGCCTAGCGCTCTGTGCATTTCATTTCAGAATGCTACTACAACCATACATCAAATGTTCACAAATGGTTGAGAAATTTATGATATAAATAATAAACATGTGTTTTAAAGTTGCTTTAAAATTTAATGTGTTGGGATTGACATCAAGGTCAAGGTGTCAGTAGCTTAACATTGCAAATGACTTAATAAAATGAATTACAATGTCACATTAATAGCACAACCATTTATTTTATTACAACTGAATTACAATGCCACATTATTACATAGTACAAATACAAATGTAAGCACCAAGCTTCTGCTAGACCACTGGTGACAACATAAATGTAATACAAATGTGTGTCTAAAAATAAATGCATGGGACTTGTCAGGTCAACAATGCGCTCTAAAAAATAAACGCATGGGACTTGTTGGGTCAGCCATTGGCACTAAAAATAAATGCATGGGGAATGGGGGGCCAATCAAACTAGGGAAATGGGAGTTGTGAAGATACAAAATGTACTTATCCCCTTGGAGAACCAGACTCATACAAAAGATGAGGGGTTGTAAAATTGCTCCCATGCAAAAGATGCACTCTAAAAATAAATGCATGGGGTTTTCTTCGCCAACCATGTTGGTGAATCGGGAGCTATGAAGATACAAAATGTACTTATCCCCTTTGAGAATCAGAGTCATGAAGAAGATGAGGGGTAGTAAAATTGCTCCCATCTTCTACTTGCAGCCTCCATGCACTAGGATGGCACTTATCTCCATCAGAGCTCCTCATCCTGGTTCAAAACCTATCTAAGAAGTTAGGTGAACCAAATCAACTTCTTTCCAATTCCACACATTCTGAACTTGAAGGAAATTGGTCTTTTACTTTGTAACTACATAACTAGAGGTAGGAGAATTTAGAGTATCCCTAATAATACTGCATCATCTTCTTCTTGAATCCTTATTAAGTTATTAACCTTACGAAATGAAAACCCTTATGACAGTTCAAACATTGCACTCAATAGTATAGCCTTTATCCTTCAACGAATGATTTTAGTTGTGCTCACTATCCTTATTTATGGGCCAATAGTGTCACCAATAGTGTCACTACCATCCTAGTCCCTATGTACACCTCACATGTGTCACATGTGAGGTTGGGTATAGTCATAATTGTGATTCACACAAACCAAAAAACCAAATTAATTGATTCGTGTAACTTAAGCCTTACATTTACAAGTTAAATGTTTAATTTGATTGACATATGGACTCTGATAGCCTGGCTACATGCAAACTGTACCTCAAGTTGACAAGTTGTCAATTGTCAAAATCGCCAATGCCACTCAAATGATATGAAATCATTAAAAATCCTCATCATCTACGATTCTACAACATCATCTATGATTCTATAGTACATCATGCAGTTTTCAATATAAATCTATCTAATCAATCACTCTGTATGTTCATATGGCATTAATCCACATCATCATCTGCAGTACTGCGACCACACTTTCTTCAAAAACTAAGATATGGCATTAATGAGCGATGAGCCTTGATCTCGCCACGTGTCTACATCTACAGTTCTAGTGTAATTCTAGAGGTTTGAATTCACAAATCTAGTGTTTCAAAGATTTACTTCCGGAATGCAACTAAAACCGTCCATCGAAAATTCATCCAATGGTCATGGTTATATTGATTTGCGCTGATATCTAGCTACAGATATGGAATATCCTTCGCACATATGGAAGATTAAGTTTGTAAGCCCTGGTCCTATGTTCTTCCTAAGAGGTCTCTCTTTTAAAACTAACTTTATGTACGTGTATATTTCTGCCACTTAAGTTATTTTATCACTCATCGCCAAAATCCTTCAACCCATCGGGTTCATTACCAAGATGAGCAATGAGCCTTGATCTTGCCACGTGTCCCCATCTAACAATTCTAGTGTTATTCTAGAGGTTTCAATTCACAAATCTAGTCCTTCAGAGATTTACTTCCGGAATGCAACTACAGTCGTCCATCAAAAATTCATCCAACAGTCGTGGTTATATTGATTTGCGTTGACATTTTGCCACTGAATTTTTTTTATTAGTTTGAGATTGTGCTAATTCGCCATTGTTTTTTCTTATGCATTTGAAAATAGGTTTAATTCACCAATGAATATATTTTTTTGGTTTGAAAAATAGTTTTAATCGCCAACAAAATTGTTTTCTCTATTTTGAAAATAGGATTAACTCGCCAATGGAAATATTTTCTAGGTTTGAAAATAGATTTTAATCGCCAATGAAAATATTTTATCGATTTAAAAAATTTTGCTATTTTCTAGGATTTTCCACATAATTCTACCAATTAGAAAAGATTCGCCAATTGAGATTTTTTTTCCCAAAAAATGAAAAATTCACCATTAAAATTAATATTTTATTGGGAAGTATACAAGATTTGCCAAGATTTTACACCTTCATCGAGGGGGGGTTTCTTAAAGTTATCCCTAATTCCGTTATTCGGTGTGGGTGTCGAGCACCCTATTTATTGTTGTCTTTTCCTTTCTAATTGTTGCAAGATGGATGCATGTTTATAGGAATCTCGTCTGGGTTTTAAAATGAATTTAGAATCTTATGTTATTCATCTCTTGTGTTGTGAGCATTTATGCGTGTCTAGGAAGTTTTACGAAGGCTTGTAAAGTCTTATTGGGGTGGAGATTCTAGGTAGACCTACCCTAGTGTGTTAGTGTTGTCTTGTAGCATTGATTTGTGTTGTGGAACCATTAGTCTTCCGCTTGTGCGTCTTAGAGCTACGATCATAGATTGTTAGCTAGAAGTTGATCTAGTGATCCTATTCGTGTGTAGTCGCTTGAACTTGTGATGGTCAACTTGGTTGGATGTGGGTTGGAGGTTGATGGTTCCCTCATCTTGTCCTCTTGTAGTCTGGTGAGAGAGCACTACTATGGATTTTAGTCACTTGTCATTGAGATGTCAATCTCTCTCCTATTGTTTCCCCATGGTGATTTGTTCCACATTGGTAAGTCTTTTGTTGTTATCACCTTGCTTGTGAAATGGTGTGGCCTTGTGCAGTTGTTTTGTAGTGTCATTGTGTTCTTATGACACCTGTTGTGCACTTGGTGTGCAGTTGCGACAAGTTGTCACTTTGTTAGCATTGTTGTTGTTTAAAAAAAAAATTGGTTGGGTTTTGGCTTGGTCCTAACTGATGGGTTGTTACTAGGATGTCATTGCTTGACCCTCAACACCTCAACTTATACTATGTGTCCAATAGTATGGTTGATCCCTAATCCTTGATATTTCTATATGTGTTCTCGTTTCTCTCCTAACTTCCTTGCATTTGTCAAATTGTTTTTAGTAGTTTTTTTTAGTGGCATAACTTTCAAAGTGAAATATTTTTCATCCATGATCATCGTTCAAATTTGAATTTGTGTGTGTGGTTGGTGGCCAAACTATTTTACTTGTATAGGATATTAAAGAGTGAATATTTTCATTTGGATCAACATCTACACTTAATAAAAAATCATTTGAAAACTCGTTTGAACACTTGTGTTCAAGCATGCAAATCCTAGTGATTTTGAAAGGCGATCTCATACAAAGTTCATGATTGAGCTTCATTGCATGTAATGGCCAACCACTTGGTATTGATCCAATTTTTCATTTTTGTTGGTATGAATTGTTGTTGTAATTACTAATATTGTAGAACTATTTGAATGAAATCCAATCATTGATGTAACAAGAAAGAGATTAGGAATTCTATTTGTATTTGTTGTTCCTTATAATAATAAATTCAAGAGTTATGTTTGTCATTGTTGTATGTAATGTAATGATATTTTTTATGTATAAATAGTAAATTGAGTATGAGTTATCTTATATCTATTTGATAGTGTTGTTATCCAAATAATAAGTATTTATGGAAGGTTAAGAATTGGATTTGTATTATTGTTTTATCTCAAGACATTATGGTGGTATCAAAGTTGATGGTTTTCCCAACCTATGTGTTTGAATTTCAACCTTAAATGTTTTTTTTATGTAGTACAGTGATAGAGAAACTAGATATCACTTGAGGGAGATCAAGAAGCAAAGTTGGTCTATAAATTTTTTAGAAATTTTATTATCTCCTTTAGACTCCATTATAAAGCATAATAGTATGGTAGAAAGAGAAAGGAGAATCAACATAGATGACAACCTTGAGGGTTGAGACCAAAGGAAGTTTGATTTGATAATTGACATGATGGCATAGTTGCTTCACAAGATAGATAGTGAGTATGAGTAAAGAATTGATGGGTGAAGCAAGTGTTTTCAAGGTAACAATTTGGTTGCCACTCAGAGCCACACACAAAGGATTGTTCTAATTTTAGATGCAGCACCACTTGACCTACCTTCCTAAATAAGGAGAGTGATGCCCAAAATCCTAAATCCAAGAACTCATTGTTCAATGATATTAAGGATTGTCATGAAGAATAAAAACTCTTCCTAAGGATATCTGAAGTCAAATGTCACTCACTAATTATGTGAACATAAAGTTCCAAAATGGTTATAGACCCGAGCCTAGACAACAATCCTTTCAAATAGATTGCACTCTCTTCCTATGATGGATCTAAAAGATGCTCAACTCAAGCATGGGTACAAAAACTAGACACGCCTATCTCTTATATTGATGACCAAAGATGAAGAAACAAAATTTTCCATCTTATTTGATGACCAAAGATGAAGAAATAATTTTTTCCATCTTACATTTAGAGGGTACTGCACATGAGTAGTTGTGCCATGGTCTGATCATTTAAGGTCATGAATCCATCATTTCATTCAAAGAACTATGTAAATTTTTTATTGATAATTTTGACCAAAAGGATCCTAAAGTGTATTTTAAAGATTTGACTTAGCTAAAAAAATGTGGTCCATAGGGGAACTATGTAATAAAGTTCCAAAAATTATCTACCAAACATCACAAAGAGAAGATTGACTATGCTTTTTTTCAAAGGGTTAGCCAAATCTCTCAAGGGATTAGTCAAAGCCTTTGAACCACCTACCTTACAAGAGGTCATCAAGAAAACCTTGTCATTGGAGACTTTTATGCTGAAGAATAAGCTCCAAACCACACCCTTCATTCTAAAGAAGCCTTTTTCACAAAAATGTATAGCAAACCAAGGGTTTCTCATCAAGACCATACATGAGGTGAAGTGTGAATTGGAGGAAGAATATATGCTTCAATTGCAAGACACCATGGTCACTTTGTTGATTCAAGATAGCTTCGGTCAAATATAAATGATGATTGCATTCATGCATCATCATCATTTATATTTAACCTAAGTGTTCTTAACCTCGAAAAAAAGGAAAATCAAATAAGTTTTGTGGATTTCTGATGATGATCAAAATATTGCATATCGGAATTCATTCCTTATGATTGATGTGTGTTAAAAAATCTCATTTTAGTTTAAGAAATAAACAGCGAACTGTTAAGGGAGCCCGCGCGCTCAAGGGACGCACCCCATGAGTGGACGTGTCTCCACTCTATGGAGACACGTCCTCTCATGAGACACGTATCTCCTTGAGGTGTGTCTCCCTCATATATATGAGACCTCTTGCTGTTATTTGAAGACATCAAAATCAATTAATGTTCTACATTCAGTACATTCAATACAGAAGCGCATAATTTGACTTAGCAATATTACTCAGAATTTCCATAGGTCTTTTAGGATCCAGTTCTAATTGAGATTTGATTACATTCACATGGTATCAGACCCAGGTTGTGTAAATCCAAATCAAATCTAGATATCAGATTGCTCCAGGAAAATTCGTATTTTCTAAAAATTGAATTCACATCACATTCTTCATAATGTCAAGTGTGATCAGAATTGAAGATCGTCTTGCAGGAGCAGAAAACTTCACATCATGGAAATTTAGAATCATGATGATCCTTAAAGAGAATAAATTAGATTCACTTGTAAGAGAAAATAAAAGGGAACCAGAGGATGATCCTGAGAAAACTCAATGGATTGAAAACAATGAAAAAGCCATGAAAATATTAGTAGATGTAGTTAGGGATCATATAGTGCCCATCCTAGCAAAACATGAATCTGCATATCATATGTTCAAATCTCTTGAGAGTACCTATGAGATCAACAACATCAGTAGGAATCTTGCATTAAAGAGTCAAATCAACAATGCTCAAATAAATAAGGGAGAAAGTATTAATGCATACTTCATGAGGATCACTGATCTAAGGGATCAATTATCTACAATTGGATATCAAATTGATAGCAATGAGTTAACACTAATCGCACTAGGAGGTCTACCAAACTCATGGGAGCCATTTGTTCAAGGAATAAGTGTGAGATCTGAACTCCCCAAGTTTGATAGGCTAAGAACATACTGCCTTCAAGAGGAAACTAGACTCTCAACAAAAGATAACAAACAAAAACCCATAGATGAGGACATTCAAGTGCTCAACACATCATCCAATAAAAAGGGTAAGAAAAACTCTCACGGGAAAGGATCATTTAAGAGAAAGAGAAATTCCCATGGAAAAGGATCATTCAAGAAGAGAAAAGACATCTCTCAAGTACAATGTTTTAGGTGTGATCAATATGGACACTATGCAATGAAGTGCCCTGATAGATCAAATCAACAAGCATCATTTGCTAAAGTAGAAAATTCAAAATCCAACCATGATTCTAAGAAATTTGTATTCTATTCAGCCTTAACAAGTCAAGTATCTAACAATATCAACAATTGGGTGATTGATAGTGGCTCTTCAAGGCACATCACAGGGTTTAGAGAACACTTAGATACTATGGCTGAAGAATCTAATGAAGAAGTAACAATTGGGGATGATTCTGCACATCAAGTAAAATGGATTGGAACTTGCTCCATCACATTGAAATCTGGTCTCTCCCTTCAACTCACTGGAGTTTTATTCGTACTTGGATTAAAGAGGAATCTAATATCCATCTCTGCTCTTGAAGACAATGGATATAGGGTTACATTTATGGATGGGAAAGTTCTGGCATGGCCTAAGAACTCAACTATAAAGAAAGCTCTAACCATAGGTGTAAGACAAGGTTATCTTTATAAACTATGCACTGAAGTCAAGCAAGCCCTTACTCTTGATACTTCTGATTCAAATTAAATTTGGAATAGAAGATTAGGACGCCTTCATTTCCATGCCCTACCTTCCATAGAAAAACTTGTAACAGGATTACCTAAGTTAAAACCATCTCATGAAGGAACCTGTAAAGGTTGTGCCCTAGTAAAAAATTCAAAGGGATCCTTTCACACTAGCTTGAGAAAAACTAAAAATGTTTTAGAATTGGTTCACTTTGATTTATGTGGACCCATGTTTGTACCCTCCAAAGCAGGCTTCCTATACTATATTATATTTATAGATGAATTCTCTAGGAAGACCTGGATCTACTTTCTTAAGTGTAAAGAATCAATAGAAATCCTCAAAAGGTTCAAGGCATTCAAAGCTCTTACTGAAAACTTCTCTGGGAAGAAAATAAAAATCTTAAGGACAAACAATGGGAAAGAATATACCTTTGAAATCTTTAAGGAATTTTGCATGAATGTTGGGATTAAGAGGGAGTTTACAGTAGCCTACAACCCTCAACAAAATGGGGTTGCTGAAAGGAAAAATAGAACCATTGTAGAAGCTGCAAAAGCAATGTTGCTTGACCAGAACATTGAAACCTCTTTCTGGGCAGAAGCCTCTAGGACTGCTGTCTATATTCAAAATAGATTTCCTCATTCTCATCTTGATAAAAAAATGCCTGAAGAAGCCTTTACTGGCATAAAACCTGACATTAGTCATTTTAGGATCTTTGGTTGCCCAGTCTATATTCATGTGCCCAAAGAGAAGAGATTCAAACTAGAACCTTCCGGAAAGAAAGGGATATTTATGGGATATAGTGAAACCTCCAAAGCTTACAGTATTTTCATACCCGAGTAGGAACAAATTGAATTGAGAAAAGATGTCATCTTTGAAGAAGACATTGCATTCAAAAGGGCAAGAAGTTCAAATGAGATAGAAACTTATTCACCTAGAATCTTATACGAGGATTCTACCCCTGAGATTGAGAGGGAGCATCCTGAGGAAATGCCACATGAAATTCCTTCTACTTCAGATGAGAATACAAATGTCAATGGTAGAAAGAGGCCACTTTGGGATAGAAAGATGATCAAAGAAGTCGAGGATCATGCAACACCCAAAGGAACATTCAGGGAAAGTAAAAGACCCAGAAGGTTCTCCAGCTATGTTGCTCTAATGAATAACATCATAAATTCATAACCCTCCAGTGTCTCAGAAGCCTTCAGACATCAAGTATGGAAGGATGCAATGACAGAAGAGTATCAGTCCATTCTAAAAAATGATGTATGGGATATAGTGCCTAGACCAAAAGGGAAATTTGTCATCTCTTCTAAATGGCTCTTCAAAATCAAACATGTTGCTGATGGAAGTATAGAAAAACACAAGGCACATTTTGTGGCAAGAGGTTTCTCATAGAAGGAAGGCATTGATTATGAAGAAACATTTGCACCTATTGCCCGTTACACATTTGTGAGAGCTGTGATAGCCATTGCAGCAGCTAAAGGCTGGAAGATTCACCAAATGGATGTAAAAATTGCCTTCCTAAATGGAACCATCAAAGAGGAAGTCTATCTAGAACATCCCAAAGGTTTTGTGATACATAAACCTGATTCACATGTATGCAGACTAAAGAAAGCACTGTATGGACTTAAACAGGCTCCTAGGGCTTGGTATGAAAGAATTGACAGCTACCTCTTGGGATTGGGATTCTCCAAGAATGATGCAGACCCTAATCTTTACTTTAAGGTTATTAAAGGTGATATGTTGATAATTATTTTATATGTTGATGACCTACTGATAACAGGAGAAGATCATCTCATTGCTCAAGGAAAGAAGGATCTAACTTCAGAATTTGACATGAAAGACTTGGGCATTTTACACTACTTTCTAGGTTTGGAAGTCTGGCAGAATCCAGATGGCATCATACTAAACCAAGGAAAGTATAGCATTGATATTTTGAAGAGATTTGGAATGTTGGATTGTAGACCCATGTCTACACCTATGGAAACCAATCTTCACAAACTCAAAGAAGCAGCTGCAGAGTCCAAGTGTGCAGATTCAACCCTATATAGACAAATGATTGGATATTTGACGTACCTGGTTAACACCAGACCTGATATTTTCTATGCAGTGAATGCTCTAAGCCAGTTCATGTGTGAGCCAAAGGATACTCACCTTATGGTTGTGAAACATATTTTGAGATATCTTCAAGGCACTATTGGATATGGTCTTCTTTACAAAAATAATCAACTAGATCTACATGGATACTCTGATTCAGACTAGGCCAGAAGTGTAACTAATCAGAAAAGCACATTAGGATGTTGCTTTAGTTTGGGATCGGCTATGATCTCTTGGATCTGCAAAAAATAGTCTTCAGTTGCACAGAGCTCAACAAAAGCTAAATACATCGCAGCCTCTATGGGAGCAAGAGAAGCAGTATGGCTTCGTAAATTGCTTGTGGGACTCTTTGGTGAGCTCTTGAATCCTACAATTATTCATTGTGATAATCAGAGTTGCATCAAACTCTCTGTAAATCCTGTCTTCCATGATAGATCTAAGCACATTGAGATCCCCTATCATTATGTAAGAGATATGGTAGAAAGGAATGTGATCCAGTTGGAGTATGTTAGTACAAATGATCAAACTGCAAACATTCTCACCAAGCCTCTCTCCCGAATCAAGGTAGAGCACTTCAGGAAGAAACTTGGTATGGTTGAAATGTAATTTGATATTTATGTCTAAAATTCAAATTGTTTATAAATTGTACTAATATATAAATATGTTTAATGTGTAAAATCTTTTGTCATGTGTGTGACTCCATGACCTTATGGGCCTCTCCCCTTGTGTACATTATTGAAAGGTGACGATCTTTCTACTAATGAACACTTGTATTTGACATTGTAAAGTGACGACTCTACAATGATGAGTTGAACTATCATGATAGATATCATGTGTCTTGATATTTGTGGACATGTCATGATAGTATCTCTTGGACACTTTTGATGAATATCATGGGACTTGATATCATTTGAAGATCATTGTGATCCTTAAGAGATAATCATGGTGGATAATTCTATATCCGTGGATGTGCCATGAATTATGGTAGACATCATGTGACTTGATGTCAGTGCACATACCATAATGAAGATGTGTTATGAAGAATGTCATGTGACTTGAAAATATTGAGAAAACATATCATATCTTCTATATCACGTGTGAAGGTGATATCTCCACTTATTTGATTTGGAATATCTTCCCTAGCTAAGAGGGAGTGTTGATTCAAGATAGCTTCGGTCAGATATAAATGATGATTGCATTCATGCATCATCATCATTTATATTTAACCTAAGTGTTCTTAACCTAAAAAAAAAAGGAAAATCAAATAAGTTTTGTGGATTTCTGATGATGATCGAAATATTGCATATCGGAATTCATTCCTTATGATTGTTGTGTGTTAACATATCTCATTTTAGTTTAAGAAATAAACAACGAACTGTTAAGGGAGCCCGCATGCTCAAGGGACGCACCCCATGAGTGGACGTGTCTCCACTCTATGGAGACACGTCCTCTCATGAGACGTGTCTCTCCTTGAGGCGTGTCTCCCTCATATATATGAGACCTCTTGCTGTTATTTGCAGACATCGAAATCAATTAATGTTCTGCATTCAATACATTCAATACAAAAGCTCATAATTTGACTTAGCAATATTACTCATAATTTTAGGTCTTAGAATTTCCATAGGTCTTTTAGGATCCAGTTCTGATTGAGATTTGATTACATTCACACACTTAGACATAGATGTCTTGAGAAATGATAAATGTTCTACATTGAGGGAGATTTGATGATGAATCAAGATTTGGGGAACCTGAGCTACAGAGAAGAAGAAACCAAATAAAATATTGGAGAAGAAGAAATCCAACCAAAAGAGGAAGAATAAATATCGAGAGGCACTCTTTCCATTCTTTGGTAGTTTGAGGTACAATTGCTTTCGCACTTTGGGAGTGTTGCAAGGTCAAAGAGTGATAGTACTCATTGACATTGGTGCCACTCATAACTTCATTGATGAGGAACTAGTGGCCAAGTGAGGCCTCAAGACAAAGGACTTTAAAGGGTGTATTGTTATTGTAGTCAACAATTTCACTATCCAATGCAATAGAAAAATATCTCAACTAAATCTTAATCTAGTAGGTTATGATACAAAGGATGAACTTTATGTTGTTAGTGTGATCCTAAATATGCAAAAACCACAATAATGCAATGAGAGAAAACACAAAGGGACATCTCAATATTAGCCTAAGGAAATGTTAATACACAGAGATAAAATAAAAGAAGATTAAAAATGATTATACCTTCTCCTTGCAACTGAAATTCCTTGGTTGGCCCTTGATTTTGATTACTTTGTATGCTCCTTAGATGGCTATTGATGTGGCCAAATAAAAGATTTAATAAATGGTGGGATGCAAATGAAAATGGCTAAAATGGATGGCTAGATGAGAGAAAATGCTTGTAAAATGAGTGCACAAAATGACAGCATAAGGTTGCTCAAATGACTAAGTGTTGTAAATTCCTTAGAGGAGGGGATATTTATAAAGGAATTTGAATTCTCTAGAGAATTAAATGGTTGAGATTTATCCAACAAGGCCAAGATGAAGGGCTAAGGTGAGTTGAGGAATCACAAGCCCTCACATTTTAACATGTGGAATGTGAAGTGGCTAAGGGTGAGATGATGTGTAGGTGATGTGGAAGGAGAGTACATGATGTGGAGGAAGGACAAGTACCTTCCAAGTACCTTGGGGAGTGAGAATATTTCCTCAAAAAGGAACTTTTTGTCCCCAAGTGAGAATGAAAGTGACATTTGAGGAATTTTGGAGTGGTTGGAGAAATAAATTAAAAATTCACATTCTTAGGAGAATCTAATGGATAAGAGAGGGTCTCCCAAAAGGTGGGAATTGGTCACATGTGAATGAGGTGACAAGTCAAATGTTCTAGAAATCTTAGAAAGATAAAATGTGAATTAAAAATTCATATGGGGAGGAGAGAGACCTAGGATGAATAAATGTGAATTAAAAATTCACATGGGAAAGGGAGTCAATGCCAAGAAAGGAAAATGAGAAGGTTGACTAAAAAGGGGTGTTAAAAGTGGCTAATGAATTTTGATTAAAGTTGTGCAAATACCTGATTAGGGTAATTAATGAGAGATTAGAAGCAAGTGGCAAATGTAGGAGGATGTGACATTAATCCTTAATTAAGAGGATGCACATCTTAATCATGAATTAATTAAATTAATCCAGATTAGAAAGGGATTATGGAGGATGTGACGAGGAGAGAGAAAAGAAGAATTTTAAATTAATTTTAATTCAAAAATGGTTAAGATGACTAAATTAAATAAATTGATATATTTATTTAATTTAGAGGAAAAAGGTGTAAAGTAAAGCATTTAATTGTTAAATTAAATACTTTAAGAACCTTAAGCGAGAAGTCTACTATTAATTAAATAAATTATATTGACGGAATGGATGAATAAAGAGGTAAATTTGATTGTATGGGAGCGATCAAATTTGGATGTCTACACTTTGCCCCTCTTCGAAATACTATTAGAATAACAGTGTTTTGAAGAAAAAATAAAATGCCGGTGGTGAAGAAAGTGATAGGGCTTGATACCCCAGCATGAAAGAGGTTGAATAAGTTGCCCAAGTGGAGGGAAAAAAGGAGGGAGATGCCCTAGTGACTGCCATGAAGGGATGGAGGGAAAATGGTAGGGTCTACCCCCTCAAAAGGGCAATTGGGGAAGAAAAGGGGCCCCAGACAACTTCTCGATAGGAAGAAACAAAAGAAACCATTGGATAGAGCTCAAAAAACTAAGAAAATTTGACTTCTAAATGGAGTCAATCGAACGCATGGTTTACAAATGGCAGCCCCAAGAAAGGAGGGAATTAGTTGGAGGAGAAAAAAGTTAAATAAAAGGTAACAAATACCTTTTATTTTTAAAAAGGGGGAAAAAAGGGGTTAAAAGGTAATTTGAAAAATTACCTTGTCACATTGTCACTGTAGTAGTTGAGAGAAGAGGAGAGGAGAGGAGAGAGAAAGAGCAACGATGCCGCAGGATTACGACTCGTATATCATTCATCGAGCGGATGAGGTACAAAAGTGCCACACCCACTACGTGGTGCCCCACCAGGTTAGTAATAAAACCCCACTAGTGTATTTTAAACATTTATAGCATGTTTTGGGATGTTTAAAGAAAATGTAAAACATGGGTTTTATTTGCGGGATAAAATAGAAAAATGGGTCGATTTAAGTTTGGAAAATAGATAGAGAAAATAAGACATTTTAGAGGGGGAGGTGTTGGGAGGGGCATGTTTGCCCCGGCTTGGGGTGGAGTCACCTCAGGTCAGGGCACGTCCGCCCCGGCACTGGGGCGTATTCGCCCCAGATCGGAGCAAGTTTTCCCCAGTGCAGGGGTGCATTCGCTCCAGTGAGGGAGTGTTTTCAGGTGGGTTAGGAAGACAGGTTTGTCCTAATGAGGGTAAAGCAGGAAAAAGAAGAACAAAATAAAATAAAATAAAAGAGGAAAACGAGAGATGTCCCAGGGCTGGGAATATGGTGCACTGACAATCGGGTAATATGGATGCAGGATTTCAGGCAATTACGGACACATGAGTGACGTTAGTAGGTACTGACAGCAACCATAGCGACCATGACCAGAGTAGATCATGCGGGGTTATTTCAATTTTTATAGGTTCTAGTGATGAGGGCACATCGAGCGATGCTGACAACCCTGATAGAGAGATAGAGTTCAGAGACATCGACGTTTCATCTTCTGATGGGGGAGATGACGGTGATGCTGGAGGATGTATGGCACATCCTGAAGTTGCCAATAGTGGGGTTGTTAGTTAGTGATGTGGTATCGAGAGGGGTGGAGTTAGATCACACTATCTCAATGTTATTTGAAGATGTGGATCTACCCATACAGGGTGGGCAGCTGGACCTATTCAAATGTTTATCAGTGGGGGTACCACCCCTACCATTATTTCTAGGTGGACTGATTAGTGGGATATTTTTACTGGATCATATCAGGCGGTTTTGTAGTCTACGGTTCATGGAGGTGATTCGACATATTATCGAGTGGTGCGAGGGACAAATCTCATGGGGTACTTGTGTATTAGCGCAGTTATATAGGGATATGCATGTGATCTGCTACCGGAACTCAGTGAGTTTGACACACACGACCCTACTACAAGTGTGGGAATGGGAGCATATTATGGTGACAAGACCCATAGTGGTTAGGGAGGGAGATGAGGATGATAGGGAGCCTATGGCCTGGGGGTATGGGGAGGCGAGGGGCTGAGTTTTATGGTATGAGATGTAGGGGGATATGGATGGGTGGAGGAGAGTGATAGATGGTCAGCAGGAGAGAAATATTATGGCATCTGCATATGTATCAACAGTTCAGGGGATGGAGGGGGAGGAGGAGAGATAGAGGGGTTACTTTATGAGTCGGTGCGTCTTGATTGGGAGTCGGCCCTGCATAGTGGAGATGCATCGACCAGACAGAGTGTTGAGGCAGTTTGGGCTGATACATGATATTCTAGATGCACCTGTCAAGTTTTGTTGACTCACCAGAGAGCGACCGTGGGGGCCCGCCATTAGACCGAGGGATGCTAGAGCAACATGGGTGGTGATAGTGCAGGTACCCTACCCGGGGAGAGCTATTGGGGTGGAGGATGTATGAGTGATGATACAATATGATTGGTGGTGGTGCAACCATCGATGGGAGAGGATTACACTGACGGTGCCTATTGTAGGAGTTGTAGGATTTAGATCATAGGATGAGCACCAAGGGGTGAGAGAGGGGAGGGCAACAGGATAGCAAGAGGATGTAGAGGGTGTTGGTCAGTAGGATAGAGGAGAGGATGAGGTGGTAGGATAGCCAAAGAGGAGGAGGAGGAGGATAGCAAGGAGGGCTAGGGCGGAGATGGACATAGCATGAACCATTGGTGGGAGAGATGCAGGATGATAGGAGGGTGGGATAGGTCCAGAGCCAGACGCAGTAGGACAAGATGAGCCAGAGGTGGAGATGATACGCATGGTGGAGGGTGGAGTTGTTTAGCAAACCGACATAGGAGGTAGGGTACAACAAAGGAGATGGGTGGGGGTGGATAGCAGGATGGAGCCCAGGAGAAGATTGAGGCCAGGGGTCAGTCAAAGAGTAGGAGATGACAAAGGAGCGTGCAGAGCATGGTAGAGAAGGGGCCCTCCATGGTAGAGATAGGGGGAGTGAGGATGAGGAGGAGCTGGAGGGGGAGGCGAGGGTTGTAGGAGAGTCGAGGAGACTGATGAGAGTGGGGAGGCATGGTCAGCCGCAGAGAGTTCGGTTTTGCCCCACTATGGAGGACCGAGAGACTCAACAGGAGCAAGAGTGCAAGGGGGCGATGATGCTATGGAGATAGATGGAGATGTTCTAGATATGGATATTTTGGATGCAGAGCCATTGACGGTGGTTCCTTGAATGAAATTAGAGGATCCTATTACTCAGCCTAGAGATATTGTGGAGAGGCTTCGGATAACAGATCAAAGGTTGAGGATAGTTGAGGCAGAGGTGATTAGACTCAGGGTCGAGCTATCAAGGGTAATGGTAGCAGGTCAGAGAGATTATAGATTTATGGTTGACTTCCTATCCACATAGGTAGAGGTGATGGGGAGGGAGAGAGATGGACTGCAGGCCAACATATAGGGGGTACGGGATGAGTTGGCTGATGTTAGTTGGGACCGTGACAGACTGCAGGGAGAGGTTGTTATATTACAAGCCAGGGGGAGCCAAAGGGGGTAACAGATCAAGGGTCAGCAAGTATTGGGCAGCAGATAGATGATCTCCGGTAGGAGCGAGATGAGCTACATGATAGAGTGCATTGTTTAGAGCAGACAGTTAGAGATATGGGGTTGATGTAGGAGAGAGAGGATGAGGTGAGGGAGCATGCCCGTATTATGCAGGCATAGAGAGATGTAGAGCAGGCACAAGTACAGGCTATGGAGGTAGAGAGAGATGTGGTGCAGGTGCGATTTTAGGTTTTGCAGAGTGAGAGAGAGTTGGTAAAGGCACAAATACAGTCTCTTTAGAGGAGGAGAGAGGAGATAGCTTCAGAGGTATCGTCACTGAAGAGAGAGTGAGATGCATCAAGCGTGAGAGTACATGAGTTACAAAGGGATAGGGATGCATCAGTGGCTCAGTCATAGGCCGCATAGAGGGAGAGGGATGTTGCAGAGATGCGGATGCAGGTGTTGCAGGGAGAGCGGGATGCAGCAGTGGCTCAGTTGTAGTTAGTACAGAGGGAGAGGGATGTTGCAGGGATGCGGATGCAGATGTTGCAAGGAGAGCAAGACACAGTAGTGGCTTAGTTGCAGTCAGTATAGGTTGGTGATGTGATAGGGAAAGATATACAGGGGTTACAGGGGCAGAGGGATGCAACAGTGACCAGGGCAGTGGCTATCAAGGAGATGGGAGATCGGGTTCAGGAAGAGATGGCACAATTACGACTATCCCAGGAGGCTTGGGAGCAGGAGAGGAGAGTGATCTCTAGAGATCAGGATAGGTTTTGGTAGGAGCGGAACTTCGCTTGGGTCCAGGTTGCTGAGCAAGAGGAGAATGCGAAGGAGGCAGGATTTTGGATGGCCGCATATTATCATGCAGTTCCAGACCCAACATAACGAATGTTCCAGTATGTTCGGTAGACACCACAGATGCTAGCCATCCCAGATGCTAGGGACACAAACCTGAGGTTTCAGTGAGTCACAGGGGGTTTCACCAGGTAGGAGATTAGTACTTGATTCACCTCAAAGATCAGATGTGGGTAGCTCATTTGGCAGATGACAAGCTATTGAGTTTTTGACAGGTGCAAGGTGGATGGATAGGTCATAGTGACAGTGGTTATTTATCGGACCTTGTACTGGTATTTTGATTTGATGTTTTTTGTATGCGGTAGTCATAGATATGATGATATTGACGACATTATTATGATATTATTCATGTGATAGTCATGATTTATGAGATATACTTTGGACTCTTGGCATATTTATACATGATATATGATAGCCCTTATTGACACCATGTGCATGTGTTGGATGAATGATCATGTTTATGAATTTGTGGACTATGGATGATTTTATTGATGCAGATGTTTATATGATGATATGATGTATGTGTATGTTTTATCTATGATGGCTTATGTAGATGTTTATGTATGGATGCTTATTTGATTTATTGGTGTGTATGCTTATGTAGATGCTTTTATGAATTTTTTATACATGCAAGATGTGATGTATTATGAGTCTAACACTTTGTGATGTAGGTGGCGATGTACGTGTGATTCTAACACATTGCGATGCAGGTGGCGATGTATGTATGAATAGTAGAATGAACCTAATATGTGTGGATGATAATGGACATGTAATGGAGTAATAATTTGAATAGTAAATCATGAAAGATAATAACACATGGTCATAAGCATCAATAAGGATTGACATGATAAAAAAAAGGGGAAGATGTATGTGTAGTGATTGTGGAAAATGGGTGTAATTTGGCACCTATCAATAACTTTTAGTACCCTAAGAAGAATGGGAGAGAGCGGGGTAAGTATTTGCACAACCAAAATTGTAGGGTGAATGCAATGCAACTGATGATGAAATGAAATCCTAATATGATTTTCCATCTTCGGAGCACTGATTTTTGCTATAGCATAAGACACTAAGTGCCAAGGTATAGGCAACCAAGGCGAGTTAGCATCTAATGCATAAGACAAACACACAAACAAGAAGGCTATCCCAACACCCCAAAGTAGTGAAAAGTTTGGTCAAGCCAAGCATTAGGATAACCACAAGCACAAAGGGATCTCCCAACGTAAAACAAGACCACAGGGATCTTGGTGGGTACTACATGGGCCAACCTAGCAGACAACAACAATAAAAGATCAAGAGATGCCCCTATCTAAATTAGTCAAAAAACACCATAATATGATAGATTATGGCGGCCTTAACGAACTGTAATAAAGAGCTCTAATGATAAACAAAAAACCAAAAGTATCAAAATATCACAATCAAATTTCCAACGTCCTTTTTCATAGGATTGAGAGGATGGATGAGGTTGATGAGGTCTGTTAGGAAGGATGCATCCTATTGAGACTGATGATGGGTACTAAACTAAAAGATCAATATGACACGAGATACATAGAACTGATTGGATTTGTTGATACTAGATGATCTCGTTTGTTAATAACCAACTATATAAGGGCATAGCTTGATGACATGATACAAGAGATAAGTCACAAGACAAAAGACTGACACATACTACAGACCTAGGGGCTTGGGGGTTGATCATAGATTAGCCTTGCCTACGTGAAAGCACAGAGCCCTCATAGTTCTTAAAAATACTATGGATAAAAAAGAAGACAATGGTGACCGATGATGAATGACACAAGACATGACACACAAATGCCCTGGGGGAGGATCAAATGATCAACCTTTCCTACGTGAAAGTGTAGGGGCAATGTAGTTTGGAAAAGACAAATGACAATCGACCATGGATAAAAGCAAAAAGGGGAGGATGAAGACAGATGATATATGACCATCACGAGATGGTTAAAATACCCTAGGGGCATATCAAATGATCAACCTTTCCTACGTGAAAGCGTAGGGGAAACGTAGTTCGACTAAAACTAAAAAGTTTGACAAGACAAGATGGAAACTAGGTGAGACCGACACAATGGATGCTCCTAGATGGTGACAAAAAGTGACCGTCGATCAAACAAATGACACAAGCTCAGAGTGGGATATCGAAAAACTTAGGATGAGGGATAGCCAAGGTGGATCGTCCAATGCTCAATCAAAATATATACCAAGCGGCCGAGGATGGGATGGGTGAGGATGATAAGGCGGATAAAAGCATAAAATAACTAGGACGCAAGGTAGATAATGATTAAGCCCTCTAAAAATGGTGCCTGTGAACAGGTTTTCACCATCCGTACTTATCCCAGATGCCACCAAAGGTGGTTTTCACCATAGGACGAATTTATTTCTCTTTACTATTTTAAGATTTTATTTTTTATTTTTTATTTTTTTTTGTATTTTTGCAAGTAGGGTTACCAAGCGAACTTAGGTGTAAAACCTCTTTAGATGCATGATATTGATAGGCTCTTCTAGGGGTTATCCTTCAAGGGTCACAAGTCTATATGCCCCAGATCCATATTTAGCGGTTATGATATAAGGACCCAACCAATATGCTTAAAATTTTCCTTTCTTATCGCAGTCCTACTGAGTACGCTAGTTCTCTTTAAGGACTAGTTCACCAATCTGGAATTGTTGAGGATGAACCTTCTTGTTGTAGTTATGCTTGAGACGGTCTTGGTAGGCTTGTAGATGATCATAGGCTTTGATTCATCTTTCATCAAGTAACTCCTGTTGTGCAAGCCATGCAACACGAGCATCCTCCTCACTAATAAGGTTCTTTAGAGAAATCCTCAATGATGGGATCTCAACTTCAATTGGAAAGATGGCTTCGATACCATATACTAAAGAATATGGGGTGGCACCTGTAGGGGTGGGGATGGAGGTACGATATTCCCAAAGGGCGGGATGAATATGGAGGTGCCAATCTTGACCAGTGTTATTGATAACCTTCTTGAGGATGCGAATAAGGGTCTTGTTGGTTGCTTCTGCCTAACCATTACCCTAGGGGTAATAAGGTGTTGACCAACGATTCTGGATATGAAAGGTGTCACATAGATCTTTCATGGCTTGATTTTCAAAAGGTTTTCTATTGTCGGAGAGGATGGTGGATGGAATACCATATTTGCAAAGAATATGGTAAAGGATGAATTTTGAAATTTGAGTATCGGTGATTTGCGAGAGTGGCATTGCTTCCACCCACTTTGTAAAGTACTCAGTAGCAGTAATTATGAATGTGTGTCCATCAAAAGATGGTGGGTAAATCTTTCCAATCAAGTTGAAACCCAACTGAGAGAAGGGCCACAGTGTGAGGAGAGGCTGAAGGTCTTGTGCTAGTGCATGAATCAAATCTGCATGTTGTTGGCAAGGAAGGAATTTCTTCATGAATTCACAAGCATCATGTTCTAATGTAGGCCAATAATATCCAGCTCAGAGAATCCTTTTGGCCAAGGCCATACCATTTGAATGGGTCCCACAAACATGACCGTGTACCTCTATTAGTGTCATATGGGCGTTAGTCGCATTCAGACACCTAAGGAGGGTTCCATCATACCCGCGATGATAAAGCGTATCACTGATGATAACATATCAGGCTAAATGTTGAATAAAGGATTTTTGTTGGTTTCATGTAAGGTCTGGGGGTAAAATATTATCATGCAGATAAGTATATATGTCTTGGTACCATGGGGAAGCGGGACCTACAATGTCACGCACCATGTCGACCTCCAGAATATCATATGTTGGGATTAAAATTTGTTCCACAAGGAACTCACATTTTATTCAATCGTTAGGCATGTCAATCAGGGAGCCAATAGTAGCCATTGCATTAGCTGCTTTGTTCTGTACCCTAGGAATTTGGTCAAATTGTATGAAGGTGAAATATTTCTTGAAGTCATCCACCATGTGTTTATAGGGTAATAGTTTATCATCTTTTGTTAGGAATTCATCATTAACTTGTTTCATGACCAACAATGACTCACTAAAGACTCTCAAGTGAGTTATGTGTCACTGCTTTGCAATTCAGAGGCCTGTGAGGAGGGCTTCGTACTCTGCTATGTTATTGGTACATGAGAATGCTATCCTGAATGATTTTGGAATGTAGTCACCTTGAGGGGTAACCAACATAATTCTTTTGCCTAATTCGTTATGAGTATATGAGCTATCAAAATACAATATCCAAGTAGGTGCTTCTATAACTGTGAAAACTTCTTCATCTGGAAATTCAGTTTCTAGAGGGTAAGCATCCACTAGTGGTTCCTCAGCCAACTGATCAGCTATGACTTGTCCCTTTATGGCTTTGCGATCCACATACTCTATGTAAAATTCACTTAGGAGCATGACTCATTTATCCATGCGACCAGTTAAAGTGGTTCTAGATAATAGATACTTTAGTGGATCAATTTTTGCTATTAATTTGACCGGATGGTTGAGCATGCAATGTCAGAGTTTTTGTGTATTGAAGACCACTGCAAGGCATGCTTTCTCCATAGGTGAATAATTTAATTCATAGCCGACCAGTGTTCGACTGATGCAGTAGATTGCTCTTTCTTTTGAGGACTCATCATGTTGTGCCAATAATGCCCCTAGTGCAATTGAAGTGGCAAAGATGTAAAGCATGAGGGGTTTCACTGGGATTGTTGGAAATAAGATTGGTGGATGAGCCAAGTATTCCTTGATCTTATCAAAACCTATCTAACATTATTGGTTCCATCTGAAGGCAGTCTTTTTTCAGGAGATGGGTGAATGACTGACACTTATTTACAAGTTGGGCTATGAATCAACGAATGGATTGCAACTTTCCCTGGAGACTTCTTAATTGTTTTAGATTGGGCCGGGGTGGCATATCCAAAATAGCTTTCACCTTGGTGGGATCAAACTCAATGCCTCTTCGAGAGACTATGAAACCTAACAATTTCCCTGATGTAACACCAAAGACACACTTTTTTGGATTTAGTTGTAGCTTGTAATGTTCTAACCGCTCAAAGATCTTTTTCAAGATGGCAGGGTGCTCTGCCCTAGTTTTGGACTTTCCTAGCAAGTATTCAACATAATATTCCATTATAATATGGATGAGGTCATGGAAGATAACATTTATTGCCCTGCAATATGTCACCCCCGCATTCTTGAGACCAAAGGGCATAACATTGTAGCAAAAAGTACCCCAAGGTGTCGTAAAAGTAGTCTTGTGTTGGTCTTCAGGTGCAATTCGGATTTGATTATAACCAAAGAAGCCATCCATAAGGGGAAAAATCTCATATCCCACAGTAAGGTTGACCAACATGTCAATATTGGGCAGTGGGAAGTCGTCTTTTGGACAGGCTTTGTTAAGATCCCAGAAGTCTGTGCAAATCTGAATGTCTTTGTTTGGTTTGGAAACATGTACTATGTTGGAGATCCAATCATAATATTCAATAGGTCTGATAAAACCGACATCTAGTAGTTTCTCCAATTCCTTCTTGACCAATATTGCTACATGTGGATGCATTTTTCAGAGTTTCTATTTGACAGGCTTGGCATCTGGGTGAACATCTAGATGATGAACTACTAAAGTAGGTTCTAAGCCTGGAATGTTTGAGTATGACCAAGAAAATTTAATGATACCATCTTGGAGTAGCTGAACAATAGTTGAATATTCTTGCTCTGATAAAGATTTGGCCACATAGGTGATCTTAGGGTTTTTTGCAGTACCCAAATTAACTTCTTAAGTTTCTTCAATTAGGATGGATGACTGTGTGGATATTTGAGTTCCCACAAGGGGAAGATGAACGTCTCCATCCTCCAATGCCTCTTCAAGTTTTTCACTATAGGATGTGTCATTTATTTTTACTTTTTCCAGGTCGGGAAGTGCCTTGGGGAGGTTTTCACTAGATGACCATTTTTTATTTTTCTTGTTTTTATTTTTGTGACTGGATCGTTCATCCTCACCCAATCCCATTAGGTTGACATAGGAATCCAAGGAGACATTGACAGGTGCATTGTCACGTAGGTCCCAATCAATAATTTTGGGATGGCGAAGAGAAAGGTTGATGGTATAGACAGATAAGCAGTCAAACATGGATGACAGGTTTGTGTGATCAACATCATCGTATGCACGTATGATGGATTCCTCCTCGGGTATGTCTTCCAAGGGACCATTCTCCACAATAACACTATTGGAGGTATTAGATGATGTTGCAGGGCCTTTCTATTTTTTGTCATATTCGAGGCCTATATTCCGTGGCAGCTTTGATACCTCAATAGGTTGCAACCGTCCCTATTCTTCCTTACCTAGGCCCCCACCTTGGTAATTATGCTTTTCTGCAAACTTAGCTGACCAAGGGTATACTTCTTGAAAGTATTATTATAGAGGAGGATCTGGTTAGGGTTCTTCACGGTATACCCACTGACTGATATCTTCTTCTGGTGCATTTGTCTTTGTACTAGGAGACCGAAAAGTGGCAGTGGGGATATTTTTAACACTGAAGGTGATGGTATTGTCCTCTTTTGGAGTAGCCTGCGAGGTTGGTCGTGCATGTGTGGTGACGGTGGCATGGTTTCCATATTTAGGGTTGTATGCATTTCATATTCACCACGCCCCTTGTCAATGATTTGGACTTTGGTAACAGAGGAATTGGTGGTGGGAGATGGCATGGTCATCGTGGTGGATGATGGATTGGAGGGTGATGACTGAGATCCCCCCATTTCGACCCTAGGACAATAATGTAAATGGGGAAATGATGCTTCTAGAGCATGCCAGTATTCAAATGGTTGTGGGTCGACATAAATGGTGATCTCTTGTCCATTAACCAGGAACTTTAGGCATTGATGGTATGTGGAGGGTATGACTTACATGGCGTGAAGCCATGGGCGGCCGAGGAGGAGATTATATGATAAGTCCAAATCAAGGACATGACAAGTAGTATACTGAACTATAGGTCCAACCTGGATAGGAAGACTGATAATCCCTTCATAATTTCTTTTTGCATTATCATAAGCCTTAATTGTGATGATTTTATTACTCAAATCCGCTTGAGTATACCCTACCTATTTTATGAACTTCATAGTACATAGATTGATGGCAGAGCCATTATCTACCAAGACCCTTTTTATTTTATGACGGGCAACCAAGACTTCGATGTGTAAGGGACGGTTGTGATTGGTATCAATATTTGGCATGTTGTTTTGGCTGAAGTGCAGTTGGTAAGACAAAGCCAAGTGTCCTACTAAAGCTTGGAATCATGTGGGATCGATGTCGTTAGGTATGTGGGTTTCTTGTAAAGCTTGGTTGAGTATTTCTTGATGTACGGGAGAAGACTTAAGCAAATCCAAGATTGAAATATGAGCAGGGGTCTTCCCTAAGTGATCAAGAATGTTATACTGAGATTTTACAGGATTTGATTGGGCGGATGTGGAGGCTGCAGGGACAATAATGTGGGATCATCGGGTAGCAACAACACATTGGGGGTCTTTAGCCTTAACATGTATCATAGACACACGAGGTTCTACCTGTTCAATGTAATGGACAATGCCATCATAATTGAGGGGTACATTTTTATAGCTTATATTATTTGTGTTGTTGTCTTGGGTATTATTATTGGAGGTTCTTGCACCTTGATTATGGTTAGGGAAGGCATTTTGGTATTTTTGTAATTGAGTATTGGATGATGAAGCTTGACTGGTGTTGACTTTGATATCTCCTCGATCAATAAGATCTTGGACATAGTTTTTGAGACCTTGACATTTATTCAGAGTGTGCCCTTTTATCTTGTGGAATTCACAATCTTCATCTCCCTAAACCAGGCTGGTTTGGGTTTGGATTTATCAAGTGCTTTGGTGATAGGGTACATGATCGGATAGTTGACTTGTAACAATTTATTAAAGATGACGCTCAGGGGTTATCCTAATTGAGTATATTGGAATTTTCTATTCCTTTGACTATTCTGGTTCGACTATTGAGGAGGGTGAGATTCCCCCTGTGGAACAAATATGGCATTAGGCATAGATGGTTATTACCTCTCGGATGTACTAGCCACCTGAACATGTTTAGTGTTAGTGACACCATCATTCACTACATTTTTGTTCTTGTTCCAAAAGCGTGACTTATCATCGGATGGCCTTTCTTTGTAATGGTTATGTATCTTGATGTGTCCTTTGGCAATAAGGGAACATTCAAGGATGGGTCCTTTTTCCACTATTTCAGCGAAAGTGGTAACACAGTACAACCTGAAATTGTGAGCCATGTCAAGATGTGAGTTCTCCACAAAGAGGGTGACCATGTCTTTCTCTTTGAGAGGGTTTTTCATTCGACTTGCTATTGCTCGCCACCTTTGAAGGTAGCTAACAAAGGTTTCACCTTCACGTTGCTTCTCCTTAAGAAGGTTCAAAGTATTAGTGTCTTTTTCCAAATTGAAGGAGAAGTAAGAAACAATTTTTTCTGAAAGATCCACAAAGGATTTTATAGACCCTCATTCTAGAATCATGAACCATTCAAAGGCATTGCCTGTCAGGCTCCATGGAAACAAACACAAGAGGTAGTTGTCATTGTGCATAA
>VDFB02200068.1:0-20455 GCA_007258455.2 Sequoia sempervirens
CTTAATTTTTAAATTTACATAGTTGAATCCCATGGAACAATTCGATCGAACAAATTATATAAGTTGTTTATAAGTGTATATAATTCTTGAACTTAAGAATTCCATGAAACAAATATAAGTTGTATATAATTGTAATTTAGGCAAAATGATTTAAAAAAAAAAATCACTACGTTTCAAATAAGGATTGAAAGCATATAATATGGGTTTTCATGAAACCAAAAAAAGTGAGAGATGATGCTATCAAGCATTCTTGAACTTAAGAATTTTCCATGGAACAAATATGTACTTATAATTGTAATTTACATAAAATGATTTACAACTATGTATAAGTTACTATAAGTTCTCATTTGAACATGTATAGGGTTACAAGTGAACTTGAAAACCATGGATATAATCTAAGTCAAAGATTCTGATTCAGACCACTCTTCAATAACATGTAGAATTTTTTGATGATCATCACTATCTAGTCTCCATTTTCTTCGGCCACATGCATGTGGAATTGCATGAAGATGTAGAGTGGCAACAATTATTAAGTGACTATATTGATATACCTTGTTATCAGGTTGATAGTCAACAAAATGAATCCCATGCTAAACAAATTTGACTTGTTTTAGATATGTCCCTTGTACTACAACAAAACCTGCATGGTAAACATGAACCTAAGGTAAGACATATGAGCGTGGTAATTGCAATATTTTTTCGTGCACAAGGTTTGTACAATATATATTTAATGTTTATAATGCAACATGTGCACATCACGAATGTTGATGTATATAAAATTTTAAATTCAAACTCACATGTGGGAAATAACATTCCATCACTTGTTTGGTTACGGTAAGCTTATTCCTCTCTTACATTGCAACACAATAAATAATAGCTAACACCTTGATGTTTTCAAAAGCTACTTGCTATGACTACAAAACATATCCTATACACCAAATTTACACAAAAAATCTACAAAAAATTTAGAAATGTTTCACAGAGATCATTAACTAGATATATATAATAATTAAATTATTGAAAATTACGTGTGTACCTTTTCTAACCAATCTGAGAAATATGGTCATAATCGAATTGAAATCAAAGTGTCTTCAAATCTTTCTTCCCTCGTCTTCATCGTATGTTTTAGGAAACAACTAGGTAGCCTTTATTATCCCATTTACCAACACCAAGTTCTTGATTGTTGCATGCATAATCGAGTTTCCCTCTGATGCACTCGGTGCAAAAACAGAAGTAATCCTTACGTCATATCCATCCATGGCGACTTCTCGAACTCCTAACACAATGCAAAGATATTGTTTTTCTACCCTCTTGCATCCATGCATCGATCTTCTATCCACACCTAGATACATATGTACAACAAAAACTTATGTGAACAAATATGTATATATATATTTTAAATTTAAAATAAATTCAAATTTTTTGATTTAATGTAATTTCTACATGCGAATATCTCCCAAAACACTCTATGTGGAATGTGTCAGTTTGTTCTTGAAGATGTGCCGACCACATTTGATGCAAAGTGTTTTTTGCACCATTCAACAACATCATGTGCATTGTCTAGACGATCTTCTGGATAACTCATTTGATGCTTTCTTAAAGCTCATTTGATGCAAACTCCTGCTCCATCATGCTCACCCTTTCCATGCCCACTTTCAAAAAAACTCCAAACATGTGGTATTTTGTAGATTTTATGATATCTACAAAGTGCATAGAATGGCCGTGAAGATTTGAATTGTGCCACACATCCATTTGACCATACAAAATGATTTTCAAAATTTAGACCCCTGCTTCTCAAATTCTCAAAAAATATTGTAAAACAATGTTGGACAAAAAGTGTGTCATGCTCTTTATCATCACTAATATAAAAGTGATATTCTTTTTTAATGACTTGTTCTTCATCTATACTCTCAACACCATCCAATTTTGATTGTGCATGTCGATAACACACATGAACCATAATAGTTATCTGCTTTGAAAAGTAATAGTCTAATTGAATCTCCTTTTGACGTACAAAGGAGTAATTTTCTACAAAGTCAACTACTAATAGAATTGTTCCATATGGGAAAGTATCTCTCAATGTTTGGAATTGTTGTGCTTGCCACTTAGCAAAAAATGAATGATGTATGTATGGTCGTATCAATTTTCGAAAATCTTCCATAAATTTTCCAATGGGAATCTCCTCTTCTACATAGTTCAACCTTGTGGATTCTTTCCCAAAATTTGTTTGCAAATTACATACTTGTACCTGTGTCAGTAAAATATGTGAATAACTAATAAACCACACTTGATTAATGAAACATTACATCAAAGAGAATCCAAATAACTTGATTTATAAGAAATTGAAACAAATAAACTCTCTAAAAATAGTACTTACCTCTTGCAATTTACTGTCTTTGTTAGGTCAGTATCCTCAATTCTTGAAGGAAATTTAGCCAAATTTCCACATGTCTCACAAATTCCTTTTATGCAGTTTATTTGAGGTCCATTTCATGATCACATAATATAGAATTTATGAACAAACTTTCCTGTTTAGGAGGAGTTGATTTTGAGCCCATGCTCTTTACCATCTTCGAAACGATAGTAAGAGATCCAAATTCAATATGATATGACAACAACAAGTTTCAAAATTTGTTTATCTTCACATAATAATATTTAACCTTTGAAACATTGTTTGCCCAATATTTATATGAGGATATGCATTACAAAAGTTCATATACATCTCAAATTGTGTATGTCTAGCCAATGTTTGATATGATTTTCATAAATACTAGGTCCAATCCTGTATCTCATAACATCTCTAGTATTTGATGATGGACGAGTCTGATCATGCCAAAAACTTGAGACCAAGTTCCTAACAACATCTTCAATCCTGTTAGAATGGGGAGCTCTACACATAATTTCCCAATTGCCTTCTAAACTCTCATCCAAAAACTTTCTCTTTTTCTCATATTTTATCAATGTGGTTCTACTATAACCAATTTCATTTGAAAGTGCTGACATTTTTCTTTTTCTTGCTATATCTTGATGTACAATAGATGTCAACATCACCCTTCTTGTAGTGGCTTTATCCATAGTTTGAGATCCTTTCCCAATGGAATCTAAACCCTTTTTAACAATTTGAACAATATCCTTTTGTAATCCCATGTGTTTCTTCTTATTTGATGCTGAATGGACACCCAACAATTGTAATGACTCTTTGAGCTCATCACGAAGAAGTAAACGTGATAACAATTGAGTTTTTTCAAGTGTATCGAGATGATTGAAATGATGATTGATCATTCCATTTATAGATTTAGTCATTGACCTATTTCTCTTATTATAAGGCTGGTTGGCATAATATTTGAGTTTCTCCATACCCATTTCAAGTAAATGATCTAAATTTCTATGAGAAATTTGTTTCCCCACCTTCTCAACTAGTTTTATATGCTCATCCATACCAGTAGGAGGAAGTGATCCCGACCCCTCTCCAACATGCATTGTTTGAACTTGTGCCTCCTCCCTATCTTCAAGGACCATGCATTCTTGAGCGGACTCATTTGATCCAATGTCTAGATTTAGCTTGACTTGAGCATGAAAACTTCCTACTTGTTGAGCCCTTCCTACACATGTGTCACAAAATATTTTGCAAACAAAAGTGAGAGAGATGATGTTAAATATATAAGTGAAGTTTAGTAATGCAAGCAAAACAAATTGATAAAACATGATGAGCTATAGGTGAGAAGTTTGTGCTATTTTTATATGCTCATCCATACCAGTAGAAGGAAGTGATCTTGACCCTCTCCAACAAGAATTGTTTGAACTTGGGTCTCATCCCTAACTTCAAGGTCCATGTGTTCTTCAATGGATTTGTTCAAGATCCAATATCTAGGTTTGGCTCGACTCTAGCTTGAGGAATCCTAGAGCAAAACTTTCTAAAAATAATTTGAGAACATTGAAGTGATGAAAATAAAAGATGAAAGACACAAAACAAAAATATTGAAACAAAAAGAATTGGCTTAAGGAATTGGAGTCAAGGATCATATAAACATTGCAACTTTCATGACCAAGATGACTTGAGGATATTTAAAAGTATTTATAGTCATTCAAGTGCAATGATGGTTAGAAACCTTCAAAGTAAAAGTCATAAAAACACACTTGAGAGTGAGAGAGAGAAGAAACAAGCATGTACCTTATTTCTTTCTATGATAATTTTCCAAGTTTTGATCATGCCTCTTTTGTTCTTCTTCTTTTGACAATTTTCGTTGAGATGCATTTTTTATTTTTCTTTGTTGTCCCATTTTCTTCTTCAACTTAAAGACGACTCTAAACAAGTCTTCTACCAACTTAGTTAAATTATCCTCCAAATTTTTCCTTGATTGATAAAAATGAAAAGTTGTCGAGCTCCAATATTTGCCTCCTTGATAAATGTGCAAAAACTTCTCCAAAATTTGTGCTCGAAGTAAATCAAAATTATTCAAGTGTACATGGAATAACTAGATCCTAGTTTAAATGAATCAAGTAGTAAACAAACAAGTTATTTCATTGTGGAGTTTGTTGTTATTTAATTCATAGGTATGCACAACATATCTAGTAATTTAGAATTTTGTTAAAGTGTCAAAAATGTATATTAGAGGTATAATTTTAATTGAATTTTCTTAATTATATTTGAATTGAATTTCAAGTTAGTTGTCGAAAATGTATAATAGAGGTATAATTTGAATTAAATTTTCTTAATTATATTTGAATTGAATTTCAAGTTACTTGTCAAAAATGTATAATAGCTCGATATAATTTGAAGGATTGAATTTTCTTAAAATTATATTTGAATTGAGTTTCAAATTACTTGTCGAAAAGATTATATCTTGTTCTCAACTCAATGGTTCATGTTGCCTAAGTCATTTTATTTAAAATATTTATTGTGATCAGCAACATGAATGAACTTAATTATAAAATGGCATTGATTTCCCTAAATTCACCACTAGAGGGAATCAAAGTAACATATTTAATATAAAGGAATGTTGTAAGGGTCATGAAAATAAGAAAACATGTATGTATATTGAATATTTAAAGCAAATGCATACATATATTGCGTGTAAACATGTTTAAACCATAAGCAAACACATGTACATATATGTAAAGGGATTCAATACATATAAACATAACACATATTATAAGAAAAGAGGCAAATGTATGTATATATCATATAAGAAAATATATGTTCATATCATAAAAGCAAAGTGTAAGTTACAGATCATCAAATATCAAATACTATTAAAGATCATCATATAATCAAATACATGTGGTAAAGATCAAAAATATAGAATGCATGGACTAATATGAATGTCTACTCCTAGACGAATGGCCATCTGAATGAGAACGGTCCTGATTTGATGGATGTGTCGAGCCCTGCAAATAAAATTGTGTACAAGATGTGTTAAATACATGTAATTTATATTAAATAAATTTTATGAAAGTTATTTTTAAATGAACTTGTATTTTTAAATATCAATCTAGATCTATGCATGTACATAAATATATTGCATGTACATATACACGTGTGATTATATAAAAATGTAAAACTCACATGTCCACTAATAACATATTCATCCATAGAGTCACATCGATCATGCACACGATCTAGACCAAGGCTAGGAGTGATATGAGGTATGTCCACCTGTAACCATATATATCAACTTACATGAATATCTAGTTAAAAAGAAATTTAAAAAATAATGAAAAAAGAATTGAAACATGCACATACACACATACATGCACTTCATCTAATATCGGATGACCTAAGTCCTCTAAAACAGTCACCTCCACCATATCCACCAAACGATCAAGTGACGAATCAACATCTGCATCCATCTGATCTATCCCATGTCGTGCCATAAATGATGAATGTAGAGGACTATGAAGGTGAGATGGCATGCGGTGATGATGAACGAACCAATCAACATATCAAGTAAAACCCATGAATTACGTGCGGCTACCATATGGTAGGTGGATCTGATGATGCACGCAAAGTGCTTTCGGTGAAATGATGGGATCCTGGAACTGAATGACCTCTATGTCTCAAATGATCTCTAACATGCTCTATACCGATCCCATTATCTGATGCAATGTGGGCATATACCTCCAACAGGTCCTCAACCAAACAATGCAGAGTCATGTGTGACATATCTCCTATAAATGCATCAAGTTGTGTAGGAGTAGGGATGCCGACCACTGTAAGAGGATCCATGGTGGTCCACTATGCTGAAAATGGTGTGGATTGGGAATGTCTAGATATCAAATACTAATCTACACGATCATCAGATATCCTAGTGGTGGTAGCCGCAATGTCACCTACAGTGTCAATTGCTTCCTTTTGGGAAGCAATGACAAGCTCATCTGCAATGGGGGTTAGAGCTGGGGTGAGAGCAGGAGACCTGTCACCAACCAATACCCTAAACACTAGGGGTGGTCTATCTGCTCGATGATAGGTGGGCCTATTAGCTATCCTACGATGCCCTTGACTAGCATATGGTGGAATGTCCAGGTAGTTAACTTTGAGGCCCAAATGGACCTCAACATACAACTGCTAAACAAAATACAATGGAATCTGGTCATTGTTTAGGTATAGACCATGTGCTGCGAGAAATCGTGGGTAGATCAATGAGGCCATAACATGATCGACACATCTAGTGACCTGGTATCCCCTAACCTTACGCACATTTTGATAAAATGGAAAACAAGTGGCTTTTATCATTTCTTTAGTGACACTATCTTGTATTTGTTTAAGGGGAATGTCACCATGTACTTCTTCCCGCATGAGGGAAAGAATAGCAGTCACTCTGTCTGGGGAATATGCACTAGTCCTCTCAAGTTCATCTTTTAGTTTTTCTAGACTATGCAATATTAACATGCATGGTTCACTATATATCCCCGGGTTTGCACCCTATTCTAATGAATCTCTCAATTTTTTTGATCTCATTACTAGTATTTGCAAACAAAGAATCTGGCACAGGTGGAACATGATCTACATTTTCCATGTTATATATATATATATATATATATATATATATATATATATATATATATATATATATATATATATATATATATATATATATATATATATATATCTGATACACCCCTAAAAACAAGTAGGACACTACGGTAAAATGTATATCTATGAGATAAAGAGGGGCCACAAATCTAAGAATAAAACTTGTAATGAATTCATCTACTCATCAATAATCAATAATATTTTCATACTATTAACTTGATTTAAAAATAATTGGAAGACAACTATAATCTATAACATAGCATCCTTAAATGGTTCAAATTTTAAATGAAACGATGAAAAAAAGAATAAGAATACAAAGATTAAAGCATAAAATCATTTGAAAATAATTGGGGATAAAAATATTTAATCTAATAGTTGTTAACATAAATGAACTTCAATTATATAGCCAAGAACATCAAAAAATTATAGATTGGAAAGCAAAATAAATATCTCATATTACTTCAATCAAATCTAATAAAGTTTGACTTCATTGCATACTTGTTATAAATATCTCACATGAACCAATGAAACTCAATGTGTCTCCAAATTACATAAGAAGAGCTCGAACCTAAATGTGAAGAAGAAAAAGAAATTCAAAATCCATCTTTTTGTAATGAGTTTGTTAAAATTTAAAAACATTCAAGAACCCCAAAATGGTTTGAAATTGATGTTAAAGTTTTTTTTTAATGCATTAAATTCTATTCTAAATAATAGTAAGGAAAAAGATAAAAGAGTTGCTCATAGACTAATAACATCATTAGTAACAAATTAAATAATTAAAAAGGCTCAATTATTAAGGTAAACTTATCTTGAATTAAGCCTAAATCGTAAAACATTATCAACAGTACTATCGATAAGATCATGATTAGAAACTTGTCCTATTGAAAATCATACTTGGGCTTTTAGCAGTAGGCTTCCATGAGTCGATAAGAAGCTAATTAATAGCACATAGGATGAAATTCAACAATTTTGACAATCTAACTCTAGATTTACATATGAGGTTGGAAACAACATTTTTTATACTCTACCTAGGCCATGATTTTGTTATGAGTACGAAGAGTTTATGATAGAAATACATCCATTATTGTTGAGTTAAAAGTAGGTTAAATAATATTTTTCTTAAAAAATCACTTTTATATAAATGTAGGTGTTTTGGAGAACAAAGCTATAGTATGAATAATTGATTGACATCGATGGCTATAAATTTCAAGCTGGGGACATTCAATATAATTCATAAGGTGTTAAATAATATTAAATGATTTCATTGTTTAGTTAGTTTTAATAAATGTTGTATGATTTATTAAACATTTTTTTAATATTTAAATGTAGGTGTTTTGGGGAGTGGAAGTGATAGATCTAGCTCATTGAGAAAGGATATAGGTAGAGAGGAGGAGTGACCTTGAAAAGGATTGAGACATGGATCACCTTAGGGTGGTAGATATGAGTGGAACATATCCATAGAGAAGGATAGGTGAAGAGGATAGATATAGAAAAATGTGATCAACATAGATTAAATAACAAATAAAGCATAAATCAAATACTTTAATAGTATACAATATAAAATGTAACCGAGCATTTTTGGGTTTGCATCCCACCAAGCATGTCAATTTGTAAGCATTGAATTTAAATAAATGAGACATTGAGGAAAATAAATGTAGACTTCAAATTGTATTAAAAAATCACCTCTAATAGAGTGAAAAGATGAACTACACAAAAAATGAACTAAAATTATAATGATTTATACATATTGACAAATGGATATATCTTGCAAATGATAAAACATTTATCGCCCAACTAGATAAAATATACTTGCTCAAAATTGAGACGGTAAAATGATGGATTTGATCTCAATTTATAGATTTTTTATATGATGGATAAATTGCTAGGATTTGATCATGTATCATGAGTTTAACCCAATTAAAATGTGGCTACTATTATTGCCTAATTAACTAATTTATTTATTTAATGAAATTTCTTAATTATTTTGATTGAAATGAATTGATTGAATTATTTTCAATTTTTATCTAATTTGATTAAATATGTTAAAAATAATTTGATTGATATATAAACTAATTTATCATAATTTTCATTGAATTATCTAGGAATAATAGATTAAATACTTGGATTTATTTTAATTTATTTCAATATTTGTGAGAGAATGATTCATTTAAATATTTGGTTAATTTATTTTACTCGAGTAACAATGGAGGCCGATTTGATCAATAGGAGAGCATTCATCCCATCCCAAAAAGGGAGTACATTTAGAGTTTGGGACTTTTTTTTCAAAATGCTGAAGAAAATTTTCAAGATTGATTGTAGGTGACCAAATTCTAAATGAAACTCTCTAGTTAATGCCTCTCTCTTAGGTAGTGTCTTTATTTTTGTTTAATGCTATGGATCTTCTTCAAAATTATGGTTTAGTTACTTAGTTTGTAGTGGATTATGTTTTATAAGTTCCTTTTGGACCATTCCCTAAACAATGCCATTCAGGATGATGACTTACATAATGAAAAATATTTTGTTGGGTGTTTGCTTAGACACAAAGTTTTAAAGGAAAACTCTAGTTTCCTTTGTGTTTGAATTTCTTTGAAATGAACCTTGCAAGAATGGGATGAATCTTTAGTGGAAAATACAATCAATGGACATAAAATAGAATTGGGTGCTCTATTGTATGGAGAAACAATGGAGGCACATAAGGAAATGTTGTTTCTCCTCACTCATGTCCCTCACCCTCTGCTAGTTTTTGCTATATATATGTAATATATGGGCACTCAAAAAATATGTAATATATGTTTTCTTTTTAGGTTTTTTTTTCATTTATGGTAGGTTTTCTTAATCAATTTTGTCTATATATGATTGCTACAATCCTATTTGATGGGTCTCTTGGTTTTGTCCCTACACCTTCATGATTTGTGGGTTGACATGCCCTTCTCTATTTTGTACTTTACTATGGAAATTTTTACAATAAATATTTTAATTAGTTTAGGCCTTCATCGTTTTAGGTCTAAAAAGAAAAATTGATTTGATTTTGATAAAGTGTAGGAATTAAGGTATCATGAATTTTGTTAATAAGTGGATGTTAGGTGTTCGGGTGGGGACCATGGTATGGATATGAATGTATGTGAGATTTAGTGTCTACAAAATCCAAAGGTAAATCAAAATATTATAAACATCAAACTTTTTTTGGAAGGATAATATAAAACCAAATCTAAACACAATATAAACATTGTAATCACAACCATACGTAATATATATATGAGATTGCATACAACCATGTGTAAAATTTACAACCATGTAAAATTTATTCATATGTTGTTTATTAAGAAAAAATGTCATAAATTATATTTCTAGAAATAAAAAGGACTACAAATATGGAGGGAAAAAATTAAATAATCTCAACATAGCAAGGATTTTACAAAGTGATAGATAATTTTCTCAAAAGAAAAAGGACATGTGTTGTGCACAAGACAACAAACCACTTTTTCATGTTTTTTGATGTCTAAATATTTACTTTCCATACATGTTTGTGAATACCACATAAATTGAGATGCACGATTATTTTAAAATCTTCACATGCATCTTAAAGTGGAAAAAAATGTAATGATAAAATTTGCATATCCATATTATTCCTATTGTATTTTTTGCCTCATTTTGAATATATATATATATATATATATATGGTGCAATATTGTGCAAAGTGGTAATAATTCCCCTAGAGTTTATGACCTATTATATAGACATAAATCAAACATTTGAACTCCATTTTTTCCTTACACACATCTTATCAAAGCATTTTTTTGACACATATGATCCACATATCCACACATCCACTTTTCCTAATGAATCTTATGTGTATGTCTAATGGTGGCATGTGGAAGGATAAATATGGCTATTGAAAACTTTACCATTATCTTTACAACTAATTATGGCTATATGATTATCTTATTGTAATGAACCTAAGTTCATTTGATAGATATTAGTGAAGTTGAATTAGGAAGCATGGATTGTGCTTTATTATACACATTTTATGTTTAAAAATATGGGTCTAATTTTTGCGATATTGAAAGTCAGTTAAATTTCTTCAATAGTATATCCAAGGTATAGGGATATATTAGTGGTAAGAGTAGTGTAGGATAAAAAGGAGAATGTATAAAGAGGGGAAGGTCTAGAAAGGTAATGACATGGTAATGGAAGGAGAAGTTACACTATAAGGTTAGATTTTCATAGGATAAGGAGGAATGGTATGAAGAATGTATATTTGTATAGGATAGTGCTAGTAGTAACAATGGTGTGAACATATATAAAAGGATGGGAGATAAGAAAAATACTAGTGGAGAGAAAGGCGTAGGACATGGGTGGTGGATCCCATGGAAGTGGTAACTATAGTATGATAGGAGGAATCATTATAAGAGGATGAAGGGTAGATGGATGCATAGAGGGTACAACATTATTAAAATGCATTAGAGTGGTAATATTATGAATAGTATTAATTCCCTAAGGATAGCCACCTAATACATTATATAAATTACTAGCCAATGAGTGAGGATATTTAGGGTGGAGAGGTGCATCAATACGTAATTATCAATTTAGGAAAATATCTTGTTTACCAACATATGTATCTAAATCATAGTCTCAAGTGATCATTATTTTTCATCTTCTTTAATGTGGCTCTTTATATGGTTGTCATTAGCTATTATATGAAAAAATGATTCAATCGTCATTTTATTTGCTAGTCATATTAGAGTTAAGATGAAAACTCCATAAAACAAGATTTTAAAGGATATTAATTTAACTAGATAAAAGATCAAGGAAAACACTCTCAAACATGCAATATACCCCAATTGCTTAGACAATGCATATTTCCTAATAATGTGTGCAACTACAAACTAATAACATGTAATGAATGGATGTAGGTGATAATAATTAAATAATCCTAATTGAACTAGGGTTGTCCTTTTTATATATTTAAAAAGTTGTAAGAGCATTGTATGAAATTGTAAGATGGGAATTACTTATGAAATGTTATATGACACATAAGAGAATAAAAAATGGGGGTTACACTAGAATATTGATTAGAATTATGAAAATCATCAAGATCATCTTAAATAATGGTTTTGAATATGTCAAAAATGGAGTGTCGGTTATGAGGAGGAGGATTTGAATTTTTTTGACAAGATGTAAAGCATTTGCTAAATATATCCTATAAACCAAGTCAAGGAATATGATGTTGAAATTTGTGCCAAATCTGGTGCCATTTTTAGGTCATTATTTTGGCTCATGGCTTTGGTTAAACCACACTTTCTTTATGATTTAATTTTTTTCTATTTATGGGTGCTTGAGATGGAGAAAGCATAATGATTTTGTAGGTATCATCATGCTACTAGAAATTACTCCATATTCACATGTTTAAATGATACTACTATAAGGGTATGCACATGAATATTTTATTGTAAATGATATTATTATCAAATAATATAATTGGTTCATGTTTTTGGTTGTGAGATTTTTCTTCCAAGAGGATTTTCCCATGTACATAATTATGTTATAAATTTATAATTTATACATTTTTCTTGTAACTAAAATTAAATCTATTTATCCATAGTTTTGATTGTTGAAATGGGAAGGCATATTTCATTTACACAAGACAAAAATGTATGCAAAATGGGGAAGCAAAATACTGTATGTTGAAAACGCTTTAAAAACTTTCAAACAAATGCAATTTGAATTCAACAAATTTGAAAAAAATTGCATTTAGGGTTTCAAAATTAAACAAATAGATGCATTTTGAACTCTAAAAAAATTGAATTTTAAATACCTAGTGCTCGATAGTGCTCGATATGCCAACTGGAATGATGAACTTTGGAGAGACGAACTTAAATTTTCTTTCGCCAGAAAGAAAAACCTCTATTTGGTCATCGTCACATTCTCGATTTGCTACACGCACCAGGGAAAGTGACTGGTAAAGTTGAAAGTAAAAGTGACAGTTGAAAATGAAAGAATTTTTGGTTTTTGTCATATTTACGGGGTTCGGTCGAACCCATGTTCGATTGAACCTATTTAAATATGATTGTTTAATTTAGGTTTTAGTGGTTTGGTCGAACCATGGGTTCAACCAAACACATGTGTTCAGTCGAACCACTTGTGAGGTTTGGTTGAACCATTGGGTTCGACTGAACCCATTGAATATGGTGAAAAAAAAACAAAATTTCCTTCCTCTTGTAAATTGTAAACCACTATTCTAAAGCCACCCAGATTTCAATTGAATTTATTTGATGTGATGACATTTTCTGGTTTCAGTTGTTTGTTGTGTTAATTAAAAGTATTGTTGAAGTTGTCTCCAAGGTTGATGTTTTCTAATTGTTTAAATTGATATATCAAGGATATTTTTCAGTTTATCAGTGCACACTTGTTGTATCTGTATGATTGGATTAATTGGTTCTTTCAAGGAAAGATTAAGTCCTTTTAGTTAGTCATAGTAATTAGGAAATCTCATTTGGATCATTAAGAAGAACTCAGTAGTCACATCCTTGCATGTTTATACTAGTTATAAACTTAAAATTGTATTCCAAACAATTTGAGTATCTGCCAAAAAGAAGTTATTCATTTTAGATTATCATTTGACTCCGTACACCCAATAAGGCACTAGTCTCTACCATTCCATTATTTAGTTTCATTCAATTTTTCATATGAACACATTAGATTTAGCCTTGATATTGGTTATACAATTTGTACCAAAATAAAATTCATTTATCCACTCCCATTTTCTAGTGTGGGTAAATTGCTTTAGGAAATGAACAAAGGTCAAGTCTGCTTTATTCAAATAGGTATACCTGCCTAGGTCTAGCAGCACCTAAAGAGAAGAAGGTTCAAATCATTTGGCCTTGTCTGTTACCCTGAAACGTTGTGAGAGCTTGGCAACCTCTTGTGGTTCAAACCTATGTTTTTGAGAGCTAACAGTGTACTACATGTGTCTACTATCTCATGTATCACACATTGATTATGCATTCACATCTCTTGGTGATATATCTTATATATATCCATATATAGTTTACTCTTGAGCATCTCATCTCATTATATTGCATTCTCTATTTTGGATTTTCTATCATATTGCATTTTACAAGCATCAATTATCTTTGTGCTTTTGCCATTGCGATCATATTTTTCATCAAAATCATAGGTTCATTTGCCCCACTAGTAAATCTTATATCATATCAAAGCAATAGTTCAATATCATTCCCTAGTTTTACAAAATGTCAAAGGCATTATATGTTGGGAAAGGTGTCATAAACCTTGAATCCTAATGATTGTATTTATTATTTATTTGTAATTGTGTCCTCACATGGGAAAGAGGGCACCCCACTATAAGGTGGCATTAGTAGCCATGGTGTTGATTATCTTAAGATGTGTGTAAGAATTTGTAAAAGCATCTAATGTCATTATGATGTTTTAGAGCATCTTATGACATTGTAATCCTGTGATGTATAAGATCATGATTATAAGGGGTTACATTAGAGTTTTGACTAGCATTATGGTTGTCTATGACACATGTCATAAACATTTTTTGATTGGATAATAGAGACAAAATGGGGCACCTAAGTTGGGTGGACAACTATGACAAGCTATAAGAGAATTTGGAGACCCATCTTGGACTATGGCATTGAAATTTGTAATATAATATTTTGGAAATTATACCTCTTGTATGTCATTACATTGTTTTTCCAAAACCATTGCATAGTTTCCTATTTGTGTTTCATCTATTTATTAGGTGCTTAAGGTAGTGTATGCATAGTTTTTTGCAAGGTATCATTATGATACCAAAATTATTCCAAAACTTGATGTTGTTGATTCTTCTTTAAGGGCATGCCTCTAGATATAATATCACAACTCTTGTTATTGATAATACAATTGCTTCATATTTTGGAGTGTCAAATTTTTTTCTCAATTTTTTTTTCCCATGTATATCAATATGTTATAGTTGTTTCTTAATGTTATATTATCTTATGAAATGTTTTAGATCACATCTACCATATATTATCCTCTCATAGACTAATGTATGAATATTTCCTTACCTTACAATTCTTTCATTTGATATCAAAGTGTAATCAACTAGAGTTAGAGTAGTACAAAAAAAATAGTTTGATCTTGGTTTGAGTGGGAGGATGGACAAAGGAGATCTTGTTTTAGGGAATAATGTAAGAACATGATTAGAGATTGAAATATTCAACACCACTAATTTTGAGTTATGGAAGCTCAAGATGGAATATTTAATCATAAATTGAGATTTTTGGGCTGCAATATCTAGATCCAAACTAGTCAAAATGTCACTAGATGATTGGGAAATGCTAGATAGAAAGGGGAGAAGTTTTATCTTATTTTCGTTCATAGATTATATATAATTGAATCTTTGTGAAAATCCATCACAAGAACTCTATAGAATAAGTTGGGGACCTACACCAAACTAAATCCATACTAATAACCATTTTTTTGGAAGAATATTCACACCTTGAGAATGGGTGATGGTGGTTCTATGGTTGAGCTCGTAAATGTGTGAAATATAATTGTGACCTAGTTATAGTAGTTGGTGTGAAGATGTAAGATGAAAACCAATGCATGATCCTTCTATTTTTTTGTGTAAGATACACTTTAATCTCCTTGAATTTTAAATTATATTAATGAAGTTGGGAATGGAAAAAAATACTAGAAGCTCAAGAATAAAATTAAAAAACTAGCTAAAGAATAATGAATATAAATAAAAAAAGAACTTGGAAAGTGATTTAAGAAGCTCCCTAACATGAACACAAGCACACCTACATTGTGTTTCTATATTGTTGCCTAATTTGGGCATTGTCATCCCAAGATTGTAGAAAAAAGGGTTTTTGTTTAGGACATATTTGGTCTATAGAGAGAGGGAGAAACATAGATCTAAAAATTCCAAAGAGGTACAAATAAAAATAGAATAATGGTAACATGACCTAGCTAATCAAATTAAATGAGATAGAAAATAACAAGAAAAATAGGATAAATATATGAAACCTCTATGCTTTTGAAATTTCTCATGAACTTGCTTCTTTATAAAGAGAAGGGTTGTGACTTCTAGGAACTTTCCATGAATGATCAAGCCCCTGTTTTGGTATGTTAAATTCCATTAGCAATCATGGAATGAGGAATGCGAATTTTGAGTAGTTCTAAGTGCATCTATAACATAAGGTCAATAATATGATAGTAAAATATTGATATTAATAACCTTTCTCTACGGAGTTACCAATATCCTAGAGTGTCTAGTAATGGAAAATAGGAGATGAATAATCAAAGAATGCCAAGGAGATAATTAAATATAAAAAATAAAAAAGCAAGAGGAAAAGAATAGGAGATTCTCCCAATAGAGTGGGAAAATCTATGAATCTTTTGGCTTATATCTAATTATTTTTTTAAATGTTTAAGTTGTATACTTTATAGGTAATTGAAAAATAATTGTTTAGATTGTATATTTTGTTAATAGTTTAATGATATTTGTATTGTGAGATTAAAGTAATAATTTAAGAGTAAATGTTCAAAATGATCATTTATTCAAGTTTTATATTTTGTCAATATATATAGCAAAAAATACTTATAAATATCAATATTAGAGTAAAAATTAAAACAACTATTAAAAGAAAATGTTAAAAGATTGTATATTTTATGAATATTTTAATAATTATTATCTTGAAAATTTTAAAATTAATTTCAAAAAATCTCCATTAAAAATATTGTACTTTATTGAATGGTGGTCAAATAAACAAGTAAATAAATGAATAGAATGAAAAATATAACAAGTATACAAAATTTGAAGAGTTCAAAAAATTCTTAAAAATTCTTAATTTTTTTTTTGATTATGGTCTTTGTGGCAGAAAAACCTTGAAATGTTGCGATAAAATTTTTATGCTTCCTGAAAATCCGCCCTTATTGCTCAAAGTTTTGTAGCCAATAAAATTGAGGAAAATTAATTTTTGAAATTTGAAAAGTTAATTTTTTTGCATATTTACTTTAACTATATACAAATATTTGTCAAATAGAAAATAAATCTCATTTGTTTAAACCAAATTTATTAATAACTTGTTAAGGAAGAAGCGTGCCTATGGTTCCTTGGGTAGGAACTAATAAAATATTTGGGGATAAATCAATTAAAAATCAAATTTGCAAACACAAACACACAAGAGAAGAAAAACTTGATTGTTACTAAATGGGGGTTTTTCTTGGTCAAACCCCTTGTTGGTAATTAAACCTTGGAATGAAATGAAATAATGAAGGGAAATGATGAATGAAAAAGTGCTATGTTGCAACTCACCAAACCCTTGTTATGAAATCTACAAACTTGTGTGAAGTGGCTGTATAACTGAAAATATGTTATATTTCTGTGAATCCTTGCATGCAAGGATACTCAATAATGAGTCCTTGCAAATCAATTCACAGCTCTCTATCCGAGAAGAGCAGGGATTGATATTGTGGCCCTCAGATTGACCCAATTACCCCTGCAAATACAGTCTCGGAACGAGAGATTCAAAGAGGAGAAGCAAGAATGCCAATCTCCATGAATCTTGTTCTTGCAATGCAACAATGAAAACTAATCTAAATGATGTAAAATGCAATAAACAAACTAATTTATTGAAATGAAAATTGATCTACATGCAATGCCATAAATGAATTATTTTGCAAATTAATCTACTATGAAGATTAAGCTAAAATGTAATATTAAACTATATGCTCTAAAACTAAGATGCTTATAAAATCAAACTAATGTAATCTCAAATGATAAAATTCAAGAAAATTTGTAGCATAAGTCTGATGTAAAAATTCGTGATTTTTGAAATGAGAATGAGAGGGCTCATTTTATAGGCAAAAGTGGAATTGAAGGCAAATTCAGAAGCAATGTGGGATAAATAGAAAAATAGAAACAAATCTTGATTGGAATTCTTTTTAGTTTATTTCCTTTTTAACCCATTTGTTTCCATTTTTTCATCACAGATATTCTTGAGAGGATATTTCATTTATTTTATTTAATTTAAGATGATAATATCTCTTTTAATAAAATAAAATAAGATTATGTAATTTAGAAATGAATATTATAAAATAAAATAAAATTATTCAATTAAAATAGATTTAATTAAATAGCATCATTTTATTTAAGTAATATAACGCCAATTAAATAACATTATTTTATTTATTAAAAGGGATTTATTTCTTTTGATTAAATAAAATTAATGAAGCATTAAAACCTTAGGGAGAATTGAAACATTTGAAATAGTTATGAATTGATTAAGAAATTTGATTTGAAAATGCGACAATCATTGATTCAGAAAGTTGATGTTGACAAATTAAATAAATGGGGCCCAAAGTCTAGGTGACCATTTTAGGTTGCATACATTTGCCCCTCTTTGACTAATGTGAGGTCAACTCAAGATCACATGTAGTCAAAGAATGAAGTTGCAATGTGAGATCGATTTGGGATCACAAAACAACTCAGATGTGAGGTCGACTCAGGATCACATCTGGACAAACATAAACAAAAGGTCTTTGAACATGAGGTCGATTTGGGATCACATCAAAGTGAGAGATAGAATCTCAAAGCAAAGGTTGCCCCAAGAGAAGCAATTGATAAATTGATAAAGTTGAATCAAGGATTGAAGTTTGATGGATGCGCCCCTAAATTGATCAAAATCGAAAATGAGATAGAGGAGAAATAATAAATTGAAAAATTTGATCAAATCAAACAAAAGATAAGGTTCTTGATGTAAAGATGAAAAATATAAGAATCCGCGAACCCGGGTGAGTCGACAAAGAAATTATGCCTAAAGGTTGAATTAGAAAGAAAGAAGTGGGGTGAAATCGAATGAAGATAGAAGTTTGGAAGAAATGGAAAGAAATGGAGAAGGAAGAGAATACGCCTCAATAAAGGGATGCATCAAAATCAATCAGAAATTTGTTTAAGATAAGGAATTTCAATTGAGATCCGCGAAAGAAGATAAGAAATGAAGAGCGTGATCACAGGTTGATGAAAATCACAAGAAGATGAGAAACCCTCTCAAACCCATAATACAGCCTAAAAGTGGAAATTAACATGAAGTCTAAATAATGCAAGCTACATGAAAATGCAAAGGTGTACTTGCAATAGGATAACATAGGTTTTGTGTGTTCATCATTCATTAGAGAATGTAAGAGAACTTATTTTCATCATTGGGCCATTATTACCGGACATCGGACAATCACACAATCATCACTAGTCACAAACACAACTATGAAGATATGAATGTGATTTATATTAGCTTGGAATGTGGAAAGATTCTAACATGAGCATCAAAGACATGAAGGTCAAGATGACTACAATATTAGCTTACCCAATTTAATGTAGCAAAACCATGCTCGCATCAAGACATAAACGCTAGGATTACCATGAGAATGGTTGTGCAAAAACATTCAAGGATGATGCCATAAATCTCTTAAGTGTGTCAAGGAAACAACAAGAGACACTGAAGAGGTTCAAGACAACACCCACAAGCAGAAAGCAAATAAAAACATGCCCCATGCCCCAAGTCCTCTAGCTATGCATCACGAAGAGACTTATTAGACAAGGACACTCAACGAAAATCAATATCAGTCAGCACACAAAGAAAAGATCATGGCATATCTCAAGCATTAAGTGTTGCAAAAAATTTTTAAGTGTGTAAACTGATACTGAGTTCCGAGGATAAGGATCGAATGCTTGCAAGTAGGTAAGATCACATGACCGAACTGGATAAGACCAAACTGATAAGTGTTGAAAAACACACGATGTTAGGGGTTGTGTTGAAAAACACAGTTGGGTTAGTGTTGAAAAACACCGTTTGCGAGGTGTCCTAAAGACAAGCATATCCAAGAGACCAAAGCTAACACAGTGATGCCCCTAGACAAAGACAAAGACCAATTCCAAACCAAGGCAATAAGGACAAGGCATGATGGAGAAAGGCTAAGTGTAGAGGATGCATGCTAAGAAATAGGGATGCAAAGGCCTCAAGTAGCGCCTGTTTCCAGGTTTTCACCACTTGGAAGAATTTTTTTTTTTTAGGACTTTTATATATATATATATTTGTATTTTTGCTACCAAGGCGCCTGTTTCCAGGTTTTCACCAAGGCACTTTTTCTCTTTTCTTTTTTAGATTTTTGTATTTTCAATTTTTCTTTTTTGTATTTTTTCAGCATCATATTTGAATTTTTTTTTTGGATTTTTTGATAATATATCAATTTTTTTTTGTAATTTTTTCAGTATCATATATCAATTTTTTTGGAACTTTTTTTAGGGTCATAATTATATACAAAGGATGCCTCCAGACAAAACGGGCATCAAAGATAGAACTTCTTCAGGTGCAAAACATTGATAGGCTCAGGGAGCTGCTCCCCCTCTTCAGTAGA
>VDFB02200069.1:0-21813 GCA_007258455.2 Sequoia sempervirens
GACGAAGCTCGTGAGTGGGATAATTGAAAAATGATGGGGATAGGGCTAGATGGTCAGCTCTAATGCTCAATCAATATATACCAAGCGACCTAGGATGAGATGGGTGAGGACAATAGTGTGGATGAAAGCATAAATAACTAGGATGTCAGGTAGATAATGATTAAGCCCTCTATGAATGATGCTTGTTACCAGGTTTCACCATCCATACCCGCCCGCCATCATCATCGGTGAGGTGGGGTTTCACCATAGGGATGAACTTCTATTTTTTTTTACTATTTTGATTGATTTTTGATTTTTTTTAATTTTTAATTTTTTTTATTGACTTTTTTAACTTTTTTGACTTTTTTGACTTTTTTGGGGTTACCGAGCGGATTTAGGTGTAGAACTTCTTCAGATGCATGATCTTGATGGGTTCGTCAAGGGGTTCTCATTCAAGAGTAGTCAGCCTGTATGCCCCAGATCCATATTTAGCGGCTATGATATAGGGTCCCAACCAATTTGCCTCAAATTTTCCTTTCTTGTGTCGGTCTTGCTGAGTGCACTGGTTCTCCTTAAGAACAAGCTCACCCACCTGGAATTGTCGAGGATGAACCTTTCTTATTGTAATTACGTTTGAGGCGATTTTGGTATGCTTGCAAATGATCATAGGCTTTTACTCTTCGTTCATCCAGTAATTCCAGCTGTGCAAGCCATGCAACTCGAGCATCTTCTTCGCTGATAAGATTCTTTAGAGAAATCCTCAATGATGGAAGTACAACTTCGATTGGCAAGACGGCTTCAGCACCATACACTAAAGAGTAGGGGGTGGCGCTTATCGGGGTGCGGATGGATGTGCAATACGCCCAGAGGGCAAGATGAATATGAAGGTTCCAATCTCATCCAGTGTTATTGACAACCTTTTTGAGGATATGGATAAGGGTTTTGTTGGTCGCTTATGCCTGACCATTACCCTGGGGGTAATAAGGCATTGACCAACGGTGTTGGATATGGAAGGTGTCGCAGAGGTGTTTCATGGCTTGGTTTTTGAAGGGTTTTCCATTATCAGAGAGGATGGTGGACGGGATACCATATCTGTAGAGAATATGGTAAATGATGAATTTGAAAATCTGAGTACCGGTGATCTGTGAAAGGGGCATTGCCTCCACCCACTTGGTGAAGTACTCAGTGGCGGTAATTATGAATGTATGGCCATCGGATGATGGTGGGTAAATCTTTCCAATCAAGTCGAAACCCCATTGAGAAAACAACCATGGTGCCAAGAGGGGTTGAAAATCTTGCGCTAGGGCGTGAATTAAATCTGCATGTTGCTGGCATGGAAGGCACTTCTTTACAAACTCACAAGCATCCTGTTCCAAGGTTGGCCAATAATATCCAGCTTGTAGGATCATTTTGGCCAGAGCCATACCATTTGAATGAGCTCCACAAACACCACCATGTACTTATGTTAGTGTAGCATGGGCTTCGGTCTCATTCAGACATCTAAGGAGGATTCCATCATACCCGCGACGATAAAGCGTATCACCGACGATGACATATTGGGAAGAGCGATGAACGAAGGATTTGTGTTGATTACATGTAAGATCTGGGGGTATAATGTTATCATGGAGGTAGGTGTAGATATCCTAGTACCATGAGGAGGTGGGACCCACAATGTCACACAGCATGTCAGTCTCAGGGATATCATATGCTGGGATTAAAAGTTTTTCTACAAGGAACTCACATTCTGTTCGGTCTTTAGGCATGTCAAGAAAGGAACCAATAGTGGGCATTGCATCAGCTGCTTTGTTTCATACCCTAGGAATCTGTTCAAATTGTATAGAAGTGAAATATTTCTTGAAATCATCCACCATGTGCTTGTAGGGTAACAACTTATCATCCTTGGTTAGGAACTCATCATTAACTTGTCTAATGACTAGCAAAGAATCACCAAAGACTTTCAAATGAGTTATGTGCCACTGTTTTGCAATTCTGAGGCTGGTGAGGAGAGCTTCGTATTCTACCATATTGTTGGTACATGGGAATGCTATCCTGAATGACTTTGGAATGTAGTCACCTTGAGGGGTAACTAATAAAATTCCTGCCCCTGATCCATTGTGTGTATATGATCCATCAAAATACAATGTCCACATGGGGGTCTCATCAATGGAGAAGACTTCTTCATCAGGGAATTCTGTGATCAATGGATGAGTATCAACTAAAGGAGCTTCTGCTAACCGATCTACGATTATCTGTCCTTTAATAGCCTTGCGGTCCACATATTCTATGTTGAATTCACTTAAGAGCATGACCCACTTGGCCATGCGGCCAGTCAGAGTGGTTCTAGATAACAAATACTTCAATAGATCAATTTTGGCAATTAATTTAACTGGATGGCTGAGCATGTAATGTCAAAATTTCTGTGTGCTGAAGACAAGTGCAAGGTAGGATTTTTCCATGGGGGAGTAGTTTAATTCGTAGCCGACCAATGTCCGACTAATGTAGTAGATTGCCCTCTCTTTTGATGACTCATCATGTTGTTCCAACAATGCCCCCAGCGTGATTGAAGTGGCAGAGATGTAAAGCAGGAGGGGTTTTCCTAGAATAGGTGGCATCAAGATCCGTGGATGAGCTAAATATTCCTTAATTTTATCGAAACCCATCTGACACTGCTGGTTCCACCGGAAGGTGGAATCTTTCTTCAGAAGGTGAGTGAATGGCTGACACTTATCTGCTAGCTGGGCTATGAATCGACGGATGGACTGCATCTTCCCTTGGAGGCTTCTTAATTGTTTCAGATTGCGCGAAGGTGGCATGTCCAGGATAGCCTTTACCTTGGCAGGATCAACCTCAATGCCCCTGCGAGAGACTATGAAACCCAAAAACTTTCTTGACATGACCCCGAAGACACACTTTTTTGGATTTAGCCGCAACTTGTAATGTTCTAACTGCTCAAATATCTTTTTCAGGATTGCAGGATGTTCTGCTCGTGTTCTAGATTTCCCTAATTGGTCATCGACATAATCCTCCATGATGATATGTATGAGGTCATGGAAGATGATCGTCATTGCCCTCTGATATGTTGCCCTCGCATTTTTGAGACCAAAGGGCATAACATTGTAATAGAAAGTGCCCCAAGGTGTTGTGAAGGCAGTCTTGTGTTGGTCCTTAGGTGCAATTTGAATCTGATTATAACCAGAGAAGCCATCCATAAGGGATAACATCTCATGTCCCGCTGTCAGGTCTACCAACATGTCAATGTTAGGGAGAGGGAAGTCATCTTTTGGGCAGGCTTTGTTAAGATCCCTGAAGTCTGTGCAGACGTGAATGTCTCCATTTGGTTTGGCAACTGGTACTATATTGGAGATCCACTCAGAGTAGTCAATCGGTCTGATAAAACCCACTTCTAGTAACTTCTCCAATTCCTTCTTGACTAATAATGCGACCTGCGGATGCATCTTGCAGAGCTTTTGTTTGACAGGCTTGGTGTCTGGGCCAATGTCTAGGTGATGAACCACTAAGGCAGGGTCTAGGCCTGGCATATCTGAGTATGACCAAGCAAAATTAATGATTCCCTCTTGGAGTAGCTGCATGATGACCGGATACTCTTGTTCTGAGAGTGACTTAGCTACATAGGTGATTTTAGGACTTTCAGCAGTTCCCAGATTAACTTCTTGAGTCTCTTCAATTAGAATAGATGATCGGGCAGATAACTGAGTTCCCATAAGGGGAAGATGAACATCTCCATCTTCCAGCGCCTCCTCGAGGTTTTTGCCATCAGATGCATCCTTTATTTTTACTTTTTCAAGGTCAGGAAGTGCCTCAGGGAGGTTTTCACTAGATGACTGCTTTTTACTTTTCTTATTCTTATTTTTGCGACTGGAGTGTTCATCCTCCCCCAATCCCATAAGGTTGACATATGTATCCGTGGACATACTGACAGGTGTGCTATTACGTAGGTCCCAATCAATAAGCTCAGGGTGACAAAGGGATAAGCTAATAGTGCAGACAGATATGCATTCAAACATGGATGATAGATCGGTGTGATCGACATCATCGTACGCACGTATGATGGATTCCTCCTCGGGTATGTCTTCCAATGAGCCATTGTCCACGACGACACTATTGGAAGTATTAGATGACGTTTCGAGGCCTTTCTTCTTTCTGTCATACCCAATGCCTATGTTTTTTGGTAGCTGTGACGTATCAATGGGTTGCAACCACCCTTGTTCTTCTTTACCTAGGCCCCTGCCTTGATAGTTATGTTTTTCCACGAACTTTGTTGGCCAAGGATACTTTTCCTAAAAATATTCCTTTAGAGGAGTTTCTGGTTCGGGCTCTTCTCGATAGACCCATTGGCTTATGTCCTCTTATGGTGCATCTATCTTGATACTTGGGGACCTAAAAGTGGTGGTAGGGATGTTTTTACCACTGAAGGTGATAGTCTTGTCTTCCTTTGGGATAGCATACGAAGGTTGACCATACTCGTGCGGTGACGGTGGCATGGTTGCTACATTAAGAGCAATATGCATTTCGTATTCGCCACACCCTTTGTCAATGATCTGGACTTTGGTGACTGTAGGATCAGTGGTGGAAGATGGAGGGGTTATCGCGATGGAGGGTAGATTAGTGGATGATGACTGGGATGCCCCCATTTCAATCCTGGGACAATAATTTAAATGGGGAAATAACGTTTCCAAAGCGCGGAAATATTCAAATGGTTGGGGATCAGCATAGATGGTGACCTCTTGTCTGTTGACAGGGAATTTTAGGCACTGGTGGTATGTGGAGGGGACGGCTTGCATAGCATGGAGCCATGGACGACCAAGGAGGAGATTATATGGCAAGTCCAGATCAAGGACATGACAGGTAATGTACTGAACCACAAGTCCCACTTGGACAAGAAGATTGATAATCCCTTCTGAATTCCTTTCTGCATTATCATAGGCCTTGATCATGATGATCTGATTACTTAAATCCTCTTGGGTATACCCCACTTGTTTTATGAATTTTAGAGTAGACAAGTTGAGGGCAGAGCCATTATCTACCAAGACTCTTTTTATTTTATGACGAGCGACCACGACTTCAATATGTAAGGGGCGATTATGGTTGACATTGATGTTTGGCATATCATTTTGGTTGAAGTGTAATTGATGGGATAAAGCTAGGTGTCCCACCAAAGCTTGGAATTGTGTAGGATCAATGTCATTAGGTACATGGGTGTCCTGTAGGGCTCTATTGAGGATTTCTTGATGCACAGGGGAAGACTTAAGTAAATCCAAAATGGAGATATGTGCAGGGGTCTTTCCTAAGTGATCAAGGATATTGTATTGAGAGTTTATAGGAATTGATTGGGCGAGTGCAGGGGCCGCAGGGACAGTGATGTGGGCTTGTCGTGTAGTAACAACACACTGAGGGTCTTTGGCTTTGACATATATCATGGATACACGAGACTCTACCTGCTCAATGTAATGAATAATACCCTTGTAATTGAGGGGTACATTCTTATAGCTCACGTTATTTGTGCTGTTGTTTTGAGGATTACTGTTGGAGGTGCTCGAGCCTTGATTATGGTTTGGAAAGGTGTTTTGATATATCTATAATTGAGCATTGGAAGACGAAGCTTGACTAGGGTCAATCTTGCTATCACCTTGATCTATAAGATCTTGGACGTAGTTTTTCAGACCCTGACACTTATTCAAAGAGTGCCCTTTGATCTTATGGAACTCGCAATATTCATTTTCCCTAAACCATGCAGGCTTAGGTTTGGATTCGTTGAGTGGCTTGGTGATAGGGTACATGATCGGATAGTTGATTTGTAACAGCTTATTGAAGACGACGCTCAGAGGTTCTCCTAATTGGGCATACTGGCATTTAGTGCTCCCTTGGTTATTCTGATTAGACTGTTGGGGAGGATGGGGTGCCCCTTACGGTATAGATATGGTGTTAGGCATGGATTGTTGTTGTCTCTAGGATGTGTTGGCCATGTGGACATGTTTAGTATCAGTAACACCATCATTTACTGCATTTTTGTTCTTGTTCCAAAAATGTGGCTTGTCGTTGAATGACCTTTCCTTATCTTGATTATATATTTTGATGTGCCCCTTGGCAACAAGGGCATGCTCAAGGATGGGTCCCTTCTCTACTACCTCTACGAAAGTGGTGACACAATGCAATCTAAAATTATGAGCCATGTCGAGATGAGAGTTCTCCACGAAGAGGGTGACCATGTCCTTTTCTTTCAAAGGGGTTTTCATTTGGCTTGCTAGCGCATGCCACCTTTGGAGGTATTTAGTAAAAGTTTCCCCTTCACATTGTTTCTCTTTGAGGAGATCCAAGGAATCAATGTCTTTCTCCAAATTGAAGGAGAAGTAGGAGACAAAATTTTTTGACAGGTCTGCAAAAGATTTTATGGATCCTTTTTCGAGGGTCATGAACCACCCTAGGGCGTTCCTCGCCAGACTCCGCGGGAACAGGCGCAAGAGATAGTTGTCATTGTGGATAACTTCTTGACACTGGGAGTAAAACTCCTGCAAGTGGGCCTTAGAATATTTGTTCCCCTTATATTTGTCAAACTTTGGCATCTCAAAATGTTTGGGAAAGGGAATCAATGAGATGGAGGGATCAAATGGATATGGGCATATATCTTCAAACTTGAATGATTGTTTGCCCGTCCCTGCCTAAAGATCTTTCAGGGCGGCTTTGATTTCTAGTATGTCTGCACTGGCCAGTGTGCTGGATGCGTATTGATGGTAGGACAATTGTGGATTTTGAGATGACGCTTGTAGATGGGTGTATGGATAATGAGGAGGTAGTATCCCTTGCTGATACGCCAAGGGACCTTGTTGATAAAGAGGTTGTTGTTGCGAGGCGGGATATGGATTGGTTGGGTAGTTATGGGTGGCGTACTGTTGGGAAGTATGGAGAAGGTGTTGTTGATTGGTTTGTAGATATTGGGGGTGCTGATGTGAGTGTTGCGAGGCCACATAAGATGGTTGTTGTTGATATTGTTGCTGGTTATAATAATTGTAATGATGGGGTGGTTGTTGGTGCATTGTTGGCGACTGTGTTGGGCGAGATGGGATGTTATGTGGTGGTTGCATTTACGGGCATAAGATGGATGCAAGGAATGGAGATATAGTTGGGGCTAAAGGCCAGGGTTGATTTCCTTGCGATTGATGCAGTGGTGGTTGTGTTGAAAATAAAGGATTGACCAATGGTTGTTGTTGAGGTCGAGGTGCGGTTGAGATGTTTTGCGAGGGAGGTTGTTGAACACTAGTGGGAACATAGGATTGGGGAGGTTGTTGGGGTATGAATGACGATGGTGGAGGGATGTTGGATTGGGGAGGTTGTTGGGGTATGAATGACGATGGTGGAGGATTTGTAGCCCCAGGAGGTGGAGGCAAGGTAGCGAAAGGGCTGCCCCCAGTGTTGATAGGAGGCAGATTTGAGGGGAGTGGTGCCGGTAGCATTAGTGGTTGCGGTTGTGGGATGTTTTGTGGCATGCCAAAGGCAAAAGGATCATTGGGATCAATGATTTGGGGTGTCCCTATGACCACGATGGTGGGATGCGTGGGATTGCCAATGGGATATAAAATAGCGTTGCTGAATTCAGGTTGATGCCAACCTTCTACGGAAGAACATTGGGGACATATGAGCTACTGGGGATGTCATGTGAACCTTGGGGTACATTAGATGTGGAGGTGCCATACTTGGATAAGTTGACGCCTGACGGAAGCTTGACACCTTTGTCAATCAAGTGAGCGAAGATTTCCTCGCCATGTTTTTCAAGAAGGAATTCAGTCATTTGTGCATTAACAGGGTTACTGAAGTGTTCCTCGAATGTGAGCGTAGGTTGGTTAGCCATGTTTTCCTCCCCAAGTGGTGACGTGTTTTGACCATCGATGTTGGATTGTGATGAGGTACCATTGCGGGGATCGTGAGGGATGTTAGCACCATAGTTAGGATCTAATGAGACGTTCATTGTGTTGTTGGGATCTTGAGGGTTGTTTGATTGGGCATTCTGGGCTTGTTGGTTGGCCATTTTCTTTGCCTATGATCGAGTCTAAACGAGCATGCAAGATGATGAGATGGATCAAGATATTAGAAAGACCTGGATGATGAAAGATTGATTCGATTTGATGGGAGATTAGCCGATGACGATTGGTCAGACCGACATGGATTGATCGGATTGGATTGATTGGTAGACACTGGATTAATCTAGATTTTGGATTTTGATCCAGATAGATTTGATCATGTAGGGGTTGGATTGATCTGATGATTAGGATTGATTTGATGATAAATATGAAGACCAAAATCCACGACCGAGTTTAAGAAGGATCCTTGGTAACACTAGGTGTTGATTGACGGGTAGATGTATGATAACGACACCGAATCCAACTTGAGATAGAAGCGGATTGATTGGGCTGAGAAGGATGACTGACTTAAGACAAATAGCAATCCTAAGTCAATTACGATGATTATGATTAGGGATGAACACCTAGGTCAACTCGGATGACTACTCCAATGGGGCCTATATGGAATAGCGAAGATCGTAGATGAAAGCAGATTTAGGATGGATGGGGAGCATCTCAGGACAGATGAATGACTCTCAGAACGAAGGAACGGGAGCTTGAAACAAGCAAAAGAGTGCTCAAAATGAATGACTTTCAGAATGAGGGGATGAAGACTCGAAACAGACATTCAAATGTTTGTTTAGGATGGTGAATGGTTGTATCGTTGTTCAAAACGAAGGGACAAGGGATGCCAAGTGATAAAACAGGCTGGCCAAAGGTCAGGTCTGCCACAGCATAAGGTCAGGTCCGCCACAGCATGTGGTCAGGTCCTCCACAGCATAAGGTCAGGTCCACCACAGCATGTGGTCAGGTCCACCACAGCATGAGGTCAGGTCTGCCATAGCATGAGGTTAGGTCTGCTAAAGGATGTGGTCAGATCCACCAAAGGATAAGGTCAGGTCCGCCAAATGATAAGTTTTAAGCTTGATTTTTTTGATGGACAAGTAAGGCAAAGGACCCAAAATATATCAAACATGAAAAGATTTAGCCAAACTGATAATGACTGGTTTTGCACGAGAAAGACAATTCAGACAACACAACCCTAAGATTAGTAGAAACGGGTATGGCCAACAAAGTCTTCTACTCTAGGATGAACATGGTTGCTAAGGAGTCCTCGATATACACCTGGTACATGAGGCCCAAATTCTGAACACCAACCCGTTACAAGCGTGAGTCGGGAACCTTAGCGAGATACTAAAGGCTCAAACCAACTCTTCACGTCATCCCGACGCTTCGCCAATTACAACGTGGTTGGATTGAGGTACACCTTTCGCTCTCCCCCCTTTATATACCCCGCCGATACGTGTGGTTGGAATCATCCCTTGGGGTGATGAAATCCCCAAGCAGGTCCCACTAAGAAAATGAAAATGGGGTGACTCAAAGGACTTGGAAAGCTATGATTTCTCATCACCCAGGATCGCCAAATGGCGCAAGGGGATTGGATACGTCAAATAGCCTTCCACAAGCACACCAAACAAGGTTTGTTGACCCCTCTAATTAAACTATGTGCCTAATTTACCAAAGGACAATTAGTAAAAACTTGAAATTTCACCTTCAGGGAAGTCAGATCTGCCAAGGTAGGTCAGGTCCGCCACCAGAGGGTCAGGTCCACCACCGGAAGGTCAGGTCTACCACCCGAGAGGGTCAAGTCCACCACCGGAGGTCGGGTCCACCACCGGAGGTCAGGTCCGCCACCAGAGGGTCAGTTCTATCAACAGAGAGGATAGGTCTGCCACTGGAGGGTCAGGTCCACCATCGGAGGGTCAGTCTACCCACCGGAAGGTTAGGTTCACCACTCTGTAACCTGAACCTGCAAAAATGCAAAAACAACAAGCGTGAAAGAAAAAGACCATTTTGGGTCCCCAGAGCGTGCCAGAAATGTGCTAGGTAGAGTATATGCGTTAGAAAATGAGCAGCAAACTAAAGAGTGCAAATAAACAGCAAAACAACCTACACCTCAAGATTAGCCTAAGTTGGAATCAACACTAGATAAAAACAAAAAAAAAACTTTATACCTTGTGTCGAATCGATCCTTTGGTTGGCCCTTCGATCTTTGATGTGTATGCTCCTTGGATGGCAAGATGTGATGATGTGAGAATGGATGGAAATGGATAAAAACATGGAAATGGCTAAGTGTAGATTGAGAAATAAAATTGCAAGAGTTTGGCTAGCAAAATGATCTCTCCCCAAAATGAGAGAAAAGAGGGGGTATTTATAGGAATTTTGAGAATTCCTAGAAGAGATGGATGGCCAATATTGAGCCATCAATGATCAAGATGTAGGGCTAAGGTGAGTTGAGAACTCACAAGCCCTCACATCTTGACATGTGGCATGTGATATAGCCCTAAAAGGTGAAGTGGACATGAGGTGGAAGGATAGTACATGACATGGAGGGGGTACAAAGTACCTTGGGATTGGACAAGATCTCCTCATAAAGGAGGTCCTTGTCCCCTATGTGGGTGAGAGGACATGTGAGGAATTAAAAATTCCTCAAATATCCTCATAGGGAGATGGGAAAGAATAAAGAATAAATAGAGGACATGTGGGAAGAAGTGAAGGAATTAAAAATTCCTTTTGAGTGCATTGGGGGATTAAAAGGTGAATTAAAAATTCACATGGGGAAGTGGAGTGCCTTGCCCAAAAGGAGAAAGCCTTTAATAAGGTTGACTTAAGGACACATGCCATAAATGGGAAGAGGATTAGGTTGGACCTAATCATATGATTAAGGTTGTGCAAGTACTTAATTAGATGGAATAATGACTCATTAGAAGCAAGTGGGAGATTATGGAGGATGTGACCCTAATGATGATTAAGGGTGTGCACATGCTAACCATAGTTAATTAGAAGAAGATGAAGGAATTAAGATGGATTAGAGACCAACTTGCAAAAGTTGGAGGATGTGACAATGAGAGAGAAAAGAGGAATTAAAAAAATGAATTTTAATTCCAAAAGGGGAATGTGACTAAATTAAATAAAATGGTGTATTTATTTAATTTAGAGGAGGAAGAGGGGTAAAGTATTTATTAAATTAAATATTTTATGAACCCTATGTAAGATGCAAGGTATTAATTAAACCAATGATTTAATTAATACTAACAGAGGGGATAAGCAGCTGGATGAATAAGGAGATGTCTTTGATCATATGGAAGTGGTCAAATTAGATGTCTACACAAAGAATCAACTACAAATTTGAAAATAGATGATTATTTGAAGAAGTTAGTTGGTAGAAACAATCTTAATGCTAGGAAAGTAATGGTGTAATTTCCCATGGAAAGAAGTCAACTTTTAATGATTTAGAGCTCTCCTTGGGTGGTTAACTCAAGTGGAGCATATGAGATATCAATAGCATTATAATTACATAAACTCAAATATACTATTGATTCTCACAAAGGGAGAGATATCTTAGTAAGTATAGGTCATGTGGCATCTAAAAGTAATTTCCCTTCTATTTATAAATATATTTCCAAGACCTTATTATATTGAGTATTAGAAAGAAAGTGGGGGTCACAGACTAGAGTTCTAAGCGCCAATTATTCTCTATGAGTTATATTTATAACCTAGCGACAACAATAATAGAAGGATCAGAGTTAGAGTCAAAATGTGGTATCCATAAGTTAAGTTGCCAACATGAATTATAGATAAATATCTATCAAAAAATACGTAATATATTGCATAGAATATTCAGTTTTTCATTAAATTCTCATCATTAAAATTCTTCTAAATTCTTTCTTACATCGTATTTCCTATCTATACATATATCTTGTTGAAAACAAGCAACATTGAGAGGGGGGGTGAATCAGTGTTGTGCAAAAATTCAATTTTATTGTTCTATCTTTTAACTTAATTAACCATTCAACAAAAGAAACATGCATCGACATAAAATAATCACAACACCATAACACCAAAAAAATTTACGTGGAAACCCTATTAGGGGAAAAACCATGGTGGATGGCCAATCCACAATATAATATGAGTATACCCAAAATCAAAAGTACAAAAATGGGAATGGACTTGCATTCAAGCTCACTGCCTAGAGCTCATTGCTCAAAAAGGATGGGATCACTGCCCTACAATGATTTGGAATAGATCCAAAAGAGTGAATTAATGAAATAGAATCTACTATGCCTGATTACAGTTCATGTTAAGCTCTGTGGATAATCTTCTATCCTTCTGACTGATCCAACAATTTTTCTCTGCTCTACACAACTCGCTTTGCAAAAATATTAATGCACAAGTGAAACTGTGCATAATCGCCTAATCGCCCATCTGATGTTTGCTACCCACTACCACACTTCTCTTTTCATCCACAAAATGATATATCAAATCCCTTACATATATTTGCATCTAGAAATTAAGTCGCTATAGGTTGGCCTTAATAAAAATTGGAAATATTATCAACTATCAACCCAAATCATGAGAAATTTTGATGCGCACCAATACAAGTCGGCTAGACTATAGCTTGGACCCATAATTAAATGTTTAAACATAAAAAATTTAAATAATTACTCTCTATACATCCACAGCATGCCACATTCACTAATTTGGCCAGAATGAGCAAATAATCATAAAACATCCTACCAAACCTCCAAGCTTGTACAACAACTAAAGCAACACCACAAAATTTAGTAATAAGATAACATAATTGTTCAACAAGCAGTCCTAAGGATCCACAACTCAAAATGATGATCCGGTGAAGTAGATAGATTAACTAACTAATCGGATACCTTGTTCTTCAAGTATTATGTTGGTAACAAACAATATTACAATTTATCTACCGGTATCACTAGATACTAATCTGCGGACCATGGAAATAACTTCAGTTGCCATCAATGACAACACCAGAAGCCATATGCTAACAATGTCCCCATTTGGCATTGATGGCAACACTTAGTGAAAAATGACTAAGTGTCAAAGCTGGTAGGTATACTGCCAAAATTCAAAATACTGCTCCCCCTAAGAATGTCAAGGCATTTTTCACTACACTCTCTCCCCCTTTGACATCAATGACAAAATTGGGGAATCCAAATTTGCAAAACTGTACAAATATAACCTGATACTTACACAAATTTGAAAACATTTGCAAAGTCATTCTTTAGACCACTTAAGTTTGAGTCCCAAACACTTCTCAAACTCTCCAAATTGGCTATATGACCGCAAAGAAGATATGAATTTTTTTTTTTGTTGTTTCGAGATTTACCGGATCTGGAGCAGCCATAACATCTTTAGCCTCTTTCAAAGCATTCACCATTATCTCAATCTTTGTACTTATTCGACCCCTAAGTTCAAATACTCTCTCAATAATCTTCTCATTTTCAAGTTTCAGACACTTTATTTGGTTGAACAAAGACATTACCTGACTTTCTTGTTTACCAACATTACTGGCTAATGGGTCAAGAGTATTGGAAATAGTGACCAACTGTTGTTCAATGTCTTTCACCTACTTCTCATTTGCTTCAGTAAATTTTGACAAGACCAAGCAAGACTTGTACACTTTTCCTTCTTTAGACATAGTACCTTGAATATTTTTCATGCAAGTGCCTAACAGATCTTTGTATTTGGCAATCAATTTATTTAGGCTACCGAATCTCTTTTCCTTGAACTCCTTTTTCACTTTAACCAAAGCTGATTTCTCAAAAGATTCAAAATGAGAATTTACAGAATTTATTAGCTTCTTTAACTCACCGAAGGAGGAGCCTGATGGATCCATAACATAAGTAGGCATTAATTTCTATAAAACTCCATATGCAAGATTTAGCAATTCACTATCCTCTATGTGAGATTTTAGTATCCTCTCATTGGCTTTGTCTTGAGAAATTTTAGCGACCTTCATCATCTGAATTGGAGATAGAGTGGATAGGTTAATTGAGATTTCATCCAACTTAGGATCTAACTCTTCTTGTTGCTCCAATAGAAATTTCTTCACTTCCTCTGTTCTGATTTCTTGATCCTTTTCTTTTTCAACCTTGGATTCTGATTCAGGATTGACTTTAGGCATTTCAACTTCTTCAATATGCACTTCCTTTTCCTCGGATAACACCTCAATAGGGATCTTAGTTATCACAGGTGTCTCTGCATTTTTCACATTAGGAGAAGTCAAAATATCCTCAAATTCTAGAGGATCAAATACATTCATGTTCTCCTCATTCACATTCTCTTATTTATCTACATTTACCTCCACATACACTTCATTTTCTTGAACATTTTCAGTATTTATTTCCTCAATGTTAATCTTATCCCTTGACAAAAACTCTTCCAAAATTTCTTTAGTTTCATTGATAACATCAGTTTTGCCAATCATGATTTTATTTACCCTTGTCTTGCTCTTAAATTGCCTTTTAGCTTTTTCAAGGAATAAATCCATCTCTTCAATTGTCATTTCTGGGCACAAATCGGCAAGAAATCTCTTCCTCAGATTTTCTTCTTCTGATCTAGCACTCACCCTCCTAGATTCCAAAGCATCATACAAACTTGTAGGCAAGCCAAACATGATTTCAACGAGAGCTTTATTAAAAACATTCATGTGCTTTATTGTAGCTTCTTCAAGAATTCTCTTACCAGATTCATCAAAGGTCTCATACCAATCACAGAGTGGCTTGAGATTTCCATCTTTCACCACTGCATTTTCAACTTCCTCAACAGTCATACTGGGCTTGTCAACTTTGGCCTTTTTCTTTGCTTCTTCTCTTTTGCTGAGTGATTTTATCTTGTTCAATTTGACAACCTGAGTTCTAGTAGCCTTTATCTCTCTTAGTACTTCTGAATCAATTTCTTCCTCTTCATCTACAGACACAACTTTGTAAGATCTTGTGATTTTATTCTTCTTTCTTTTTCTAGAAGCCTCAGCTTGATTTGATTGAGTTGCAGGGGAACTCTTGTAGATCTAGTGTGAGCAAGAGATGTTCTCATTCTAGTTGATTCTTCCTTTTCTTTCTTTTGAGCTGCTTCAACTTCATCTCTTTGCCTTCTCACTTCTTTCAATTGTTGCACATGAATGCCCATACTCTCTACAAAAGCTTATGTCTCTTTTCTTACTCTTTTGACTATCATGGGATTTTTCAATTCCAAATGAACCTACAAGCTTTTCTCTGCATAGGTTCCAAACCTTACTTCTCCTTGATCCAATGATGAATTTAGAAAGTGTTTTGCATACATCTTCAGAATGTTCTCATCTACTTCATAAACAATAGTCATGATCCAAACTGTTCTAGGATCAACAACTTCCATGTGACACTGGTCAATATCTACCATGAAGCAAATAATGTCTTTGTACTATTCCACTATTGTGGCATGAATTCTCTCTTTGGCGTGCATCAAATTATTAAAACTTTTAAAGTAACCCCATAGGATTGTATTGCGGGTATGTCGATCACCTAGTCCAAATAACATATTCCTAATCTGAACATCTATTGGCACATCATTATGCCATTGAGCTTTACCAACTCCCGAAACCTCACCCGAGAAGTAGAGAAACAAGCATATCAGCAAGTTACCATATTTGAATATGTTCTTATCCTTCTTGATTTTTCCCAAATTCTCCAATAACTAGCTTCTAAGCAATTCACACAAGTCATAGTCTGCATTATGTTTAACCATCTCATATGATGCATAGATAACTGTTTTGGATACTGAATTCTCTCAGCTTGAGTGATAAATCTTATAGCCGATAACCATTGATGCAAATTTTACATCCATTGCAGCAATATCGTCTATCGTCATTGCTCTTCTATCCCATTGCGACCCTGTCACATCAATAACCTTATCATTCTTCACAAACTTCAAAACTGGAAGTCTACCAGTGGAATTTAGACCTGTAACTGCACATATATCTTCTTTTGTGATTTTGAACAACACATCCAACCACATGAATTCATCATGGACATGGATCAACACATATCAAACCCATCCATCTTCAAATGTGGGAAATTTTTAAAATTGTGCAAATTTCTTGTCTTCCAGGGTTTTAAATTTTGGTTTCATAGTAAAATATTCTTTAATTATGTGATGAGAATACAAATCCAACAAATGAGAGGTTCTCAAATCTTCAATATTCGCATGCACATAAGCCCTAATATCTTCAATATGCAAAACTCTGTACGACACAGATGAAAATGCACCTAAGGGCTTTGTATCTACGGACTTACATGGATGCCATTTAAATTTTGGACACGGCCTATCCTTAACTTTGACTACCAAAGGAGTGGACATGATTGCAATCACACAAATTTATAGGTTTTAAATAAATACCTTTCAGAGATGAAACAAAATTTGATCGCAGATTCTCCTTTATGCTTGAATCTCTCCATAGTTTGGCAATGATCACTTCAAAGCTCTCGAAACTGATTTTATCCAAATGAAATATGACAAATGAGGGTTGAAGCCATTCTTTTATTTTCCACATACTGAACTCCTTTAGTTTGCAATAAATGCACTTTCCCTAACTCATCCGGTTTCCTTTCTTTTAGGCACCGAGATAGACAACTCTTATGCAGATCTCCAATATTCTTCACTATTGCTTTTAATTCATTTCTCAACATCTGAAAAGTATCAATTCTCCTACTGGAATCATCCGGATTCTAGTACCAATCACTTGCAAAAAGGGAGTTTAGGAGTTTTTATTGATAGCTCCCCCTAGGGCAAAGGCCTAAAATTAATTGCCAGAGGAATCACCAGAAGTTGCTTTTGGTGCTGGCACATTTCCTTCTACAGAGGGATTCTTCTTCACCCATTTCTTTTGCATTTTCTTTATGATCACATCAGTAGTGAATTTTCCTTTTCCTTTGACATCCTGTTGTATGTTCTATTTTACCGAACCTCTTCTGTTCCAATAGAATCTGGCAGTGTGGCCAAATTTGTTGCAGTTGTAGCACACATCATTTTCTCTATCCAGGCCAACTATTCCACTAACTTTTTCTTGATTTGCATTGGTTAGAAATATGTCCAAATCTATTGCATGCATAGCATCTGACATCTCTATGAAAGTTATTTATCACAATTCTCAATTCACTTGACTTGTGACCATACATATAGCAATTAAAACACCGACCCAAAAATGATGGTCTACCTTCACTCATTCTACTCCTACACTAAGAAGCCATACGACCAAATTTATTGCAAACATAACAATAGCCATTGAATCTTTGAGCATTTGGTTGTCTTACTAGATTTCTTCTGGCTCCTTTCATTTGATTTCCTTGTCTGACTCTTCCTTGTTTGGAATTCCTTTATCCAAAGTTTCTTTGTTTAGATCTGGAACTTTCTCCTTCTTCATATCCAAGACCTCGTCTATCACCATCAGTCCTTTTTCCTTTGATCAGTTCATCAAGTTTGGTTGAGATTGCTTTGAATTTATCCTTATACTCATTTGTAGTAGTAAGTTCATCTCTGAGATCATCAAGCTTCTTTTCAAGCACTTCTTCATTGTTCTTGGATTGCTCCAATTCATTATCTAGTCAACTACATTGTTCGGATTTCTCTTTTAGAGACTGTGCAATATTTTCTTCATTCTTCTTTCTGTCCTCAATATCCTTGGTCATTTTCATCATGATAGATTTCATTTCACACTTCAAGGCAACATTCTCTTTGGAGAACTTTTCACATTCTTCTATTTTCTCTTTCATAGCCAGACTAAGTTGTTCATCTTCCATGCTTTTGTTCTTCTGTTTGAGTTGACCACATAATTCCTTTCTTTTCTCCCTTAATTCATTGATTTTGTCTTTTAGTGACTGAATGAACTTTTTTGCATTCTCAAGATTTTCTTGCAGTTCCCGGTTCTCAGATTTTATCTGGTCAAGATCATCTAGGGCCACCATAAGTTGTTGTTGAAGACTGCTTGTATCCATTGAGAAACACTTTCCAAGATCTCCTCAAGCTGTAAGACTTCTTTCAAGGAACTAGCTTTGATACCAATTGTTGGAAACAAGCAACACTGAGAAGGGGGGGTGAATCAGTGTTGTGCAAAAAAACAATTTTATTGTTTTGTCTTTTAACTTACTTAACCATTCAACAAAAGAAACATGCATCAACATAAAATAATCACAACACCATAACACTAGAATTTTTTACATGGGAATCCTGTTAGGGGAAAAACCATGATGGATGGCCAATCCACAATATAATATGAGTATACCCAAAATCAAAAGTACAAAAATGGGAATGCACTTGCATTCAGGCTCACTGCCTAGAGCTCACTGCTCAAAAAGGATGGGCTCACTGCCCTACAATGATTTGGAATAGATCCAAAAGAGTGAATTGATGAAATAGAATCTACTATGCCTGATTACAGTTCCTGTTAAGCTCTGTGGATAATCTTCTATCCTTCTGACTGATCCAACAATTTTTCTCTGCTACACAACTCGCTTTGCAAAAATCTTAATGTATAAGTGAAACTGTGCATAATCACCTAATCGCCCTTTTGATGTTTGCTACCCACTACCACACTTCTCTTTTTCATCCACCAAATGATATATCAAATATTTTATGTATATATCTGCATCTAGAAATTAAGTCGTTATAGGTCGACCTTAATAAAACTTAGAAATATTATCAACTGTCGACCCAAATCATGAGCAATTTTGATGCGCAACCATACAAGTCAGCTAGACTATAGGTTGGATCCATAATTAAATGTTTGAACATAATTTTTTTTTAAATAATTACTCTCTATGCATCCACAACACGCCACATTCACTGAGTCGGCCACAATGAGCAAATAATTAGAAAACATCCCACTAGACCTCAAAGCTCGTACAACAACTAATGCAACACCACAAAATTCAGTAATAAGATAACATATGTGTTCAACAAGCAATCCCAGGGATCCACAACTCAAAACAATGATCCGGTGAAGAAGACAAATTAACTAATTGACCGGATACCCTGTTCTTCAAGTATTCTATTGGTAACACATAGTATTACAATTTATCTGCCAATATGACTAGATATTGATTTGCAGACCATGGAAATGACTTCAGTTTCCATCAATGATAATACTAGAAGCCATATGCCAACATATCTATGGGTTGGGATGTGTCCCTTACAAATTATATTCTTTCTTGCGAGGCCTAGTCAACCTTGAGCTCTACATCCTCTTTGTGATGGTTTGCGGTAAGGTTTGTTGCTATTCCGGTTCTTTGTTTTGATACTTACCCTACCAACACATAGATAATAAATTTTTCAGCCCAAAGAAAGATAATAAATGTGATCTTTCAAAATTTGAACACTAGCCTAAGGAGCTAAAATAATGGAAACAACAACTATTGGTATCATAAGAGAAGGAGGTGCAAATCCCAATTGAGTTAGATAACACAAAAAATATCATTGAAGGGATGACTCAATATTTTAAAAGGATGTACAAGATAGATGAAGTACATGCTATTGAGAATAAGCATCTAGTCACTCTTGCATATTTGCAAGTAGTGAAGGATACTTTGGAAAGAATAAAATCAAAATATTTTCACTTGATTAAAGATAGAGATATGTTCATTAGAATTACAAAAATAGCTATAAAGGCATATAAGGAAAAGGTGGATGAACTTACCTTTGAACATAAAGTAAAAAATGATACTTTACAGAAGATCCAAATGGAACTTTTAAAGGTAGAAGAATAGCTTTATGCTATAATGAATGTTACGAAGAAATAAAATGAAGCAAGGGCTAAGAAAATTTAGGTAATTGAATATCTTGATAGACTCCAAGAGGATTTTTATTTAGAATATCTTTTAGGAATATTAAAAGTTGTAAGCATAAATTTAGGCATAAATAAGGCAATGGAGCAAGGAATTGAAGGCCAACAAACATAGTAGCTTGAGAACAATGATTTGGGATAGTAAGAAAATTGTGTAAACATAAAGGCATAAATGATTTTCAATCTTTTTCTAGTTTCCATTGGGTTTTTGATAGCCTACTCTTTTACATGAATGTAAGGATATCTTTTGGTTTGAGTTCCTCAACTTGTGATAATATTAAAATAGCACAACATAAGCTGAGTACATCACAAGAAGTTCTAAGGTTGGGGAATTACAAATTCAGAAAAAAAGAAATTTGGGTAAGGAGAATCCAAAATCATGGTTTTGAAATAGAATACATGAAGGGGAAAAATGATGCAACTACTCATTCATTTTCTATAATTTTTTCCCTTCTATTTATATCAACTTTGGTGATTGGAAGAATTATATCATGATGGAATGCACCAATGATACATCTATTACTAACATCTTATGTGTAAAATATGATTTTTGAAACAACTATGCCAACAAGTAGTTGCATTATATATAAGAATAGAATATTTCTAGTACATGGGTGTAAGATGAAGAAAAATATCTTGAAAATGGTGCATGATCATACACTTGTGGTGGGATATTATAGACTCTACAATATTTTTTTATTTATGTGAGAGAGACATTATCATGGAGGGAATTTAGGAATGAGAATCTCAAGCACATCAGGGAGAAAATCACCTACCAAAAAATGGTGAACATGACCTTTCAGTAAGTCTACTACAGCCTCTATTTATTCCTCATCAAGATTTGGAATGTGTGTTCAAGGACCCCATCATGATTCTACCCAAATAATATGGTAAATATTACATTTATATTGTTATGGATAAGAAAAAAAAATATTCATGCTCTTTTACCATTCATCTTGAATTCAATGTATGTCATGAGGTATAAGTAATTTTCCAAGGAGTGATTGGGATACCTAGGTTCTTGGGAATATGACCAGTGATATATATAAAATAATTATTAGTTTTCCATGCTAGGGATTATCCCTCTTAACAAGTACTAAACTCATCCCTAGCATAAGTTATCAACTACCAAAAATGGGACTAACGTAAAAGATGAATCATAGGGTAGTAAGAACATTGACATAACATGTTTCAAAGCATAAATCCACATGGATTAAATGGATACACTTTGGAGAGTCTTTTTTCAATAGGCCCCAACTTCTAAACCTTGGAATATTTTCGTTCATGACAATGGGTATTTATGATGCTCCATCTTGCACTCATTTAGTGTTCATAGATTGTGGAGTGTTTCTCATAAGGGAAATGGGTGTAATCATTATCACTAGGGTGAAAATTTGAGATGTGAAGTCATCAAAAATCAGTTGGTTCATGGGAATAACCTACCTACAAAATATGGGGCTTGGGAAGAAGTAAGAATTCCAAAACATTTGAATTTTCCTTTCTTGAGGGAAAGCAATTGTGAGCAGGGTGGACTTGTCATGCCCCATTTTTTCCAATAACTTGTGTTACAAACAAAATTACCTAATTTATATTTATCATGTCTCCCTTGGATCGATTTTATGTAGGTATTCTTCAATTTCCTCACCCATGTGTCAACCTAAGGTCCCTAAAGTTTCTAAGCATAGGAGCATGTTGAATTTCTTAAATTTACATAATTCATTAGATTACAAAGTTTCCCTTCCTAGCATGCCCTTCCCTATATTTCCATTGGGGTATTGGGACTTCCCATACTATCATGCCTCTTGTTCATTCACCACTTTCATTCCTTATCTTGTTAGGACTTCATATTTTCTATACATCATACCTCTCCACAAAACCCCACTCCACCACAAGCCTTTTTTGAAGAGATAGGATTCCACTCACTAGCATGATTCCCTTTTGAACCTTGATCCTCAACTTATGGGATGAGTCATGGAGTACCCCCAACACCCAAAATTCAAAATTCTCAAATATTTTCACTATTCACCTCACCTACCTCCCTACATGACCAGACTATCATAAATGCTCAGTTGGATGACA